>VMDR010001741.1:0-113189 GCA_007922815.1 Macrotus californicus
GAGGAGGGGGAGAAGGAGGGGGAGGAGGGGAGAAAGGTCCATAGCATAAGGAATCATCAAGGCCCTAAAAATGCTACTCTGAAAGCAAGTAGGGAGGAAAAGCAAATTACATTGTCCCAGCTCACCATTAAGCCTAGGAGTGAATTGGAAGATGGTGATAGATGTGACAGGCAGTGAAATTAGAGAGGACACCTGAGTTGTAAACTAGGCATTTTAATTTTATTCTCTTCAGTGCCTCCCAGCTTTTGTCTCATCATGGCACACATAGGAAATTAGTGTAATTTTGGTTTTGTATGGCACATTGGAGTAAATGGAGGAAGATGCTTGGTCCAGGAGTGGAGGGATCAATATTTGAAGCACCCTGTGACACAATAATGCACCCTAATGCAGTCGGGAGGTGATGCTCCAGGTGACTTGATGAGGTGAACATAAAGGGCTCTTATGGGCTCTCACTGAGATCCAGAAAAAGATCAGAAGCAGCTGGTCCTTCTAGTTTCACAAACTTGCCATGGTTCTTCCACCACAGGATCCTTTGCTTGTAGTTTGCTTCCGCCTAGCCTTGTTTACTCCAGCACCCCTTGTCTTCACTTCTTTACTACCTATTCATCCTTCTGATAACAGCTCGAATATTACTTTTTCAAGAAAGCTGTCCCTCATCCCCCAAAGTCAAGTCTCTTTCTCGTACCTTCATACATATTTTCTTCCATGCCACTAGTTTTATTTTATGGTTATGTATTTGTGTTATTATATGGTTTTCTCCTAACTGGACTATGTATTTGTCATACTGCTTCCCCACCTGGAAAGCCCTCTGCTCACCTGCACATGCTCAAATGATAGCCGTCTTTCAAAGTCCATCTTGAATTCTATTTCCCACCAACCTCCCCAGCTAAACATACTTTTGCTCTTCTTCTCTGATAGTCTATAAATACGGTTTTTGCACATTTCTGGTAGCTTCCTAGGACACATGATTAGTGATTTTCTGCCTATTATTGCTGTATTCTAGGATTAGCTCCCCACCACTCCCCCCCCAATTCCAGTCACAAAGTTAGTTCAGTGTGACTATACCTGAGGCCCCAGTTGCAGGAGGGAAAAGGGTAGATACTTGAACGAGTGAATCCATTCTTTGGGATTTCAAGGTTTGTGTTACAGAGAGTTGTATCATTCTGCATCACATAGTTGAAGCTCTAAGATGTAGTGCTCTAAGGCTGTCAAGGGCCATGGTTTTGCTCTGTGGAAAGTAGGGGTCCTTTGTACTCAGAGAGAAGCAAGGGCAGGAGACTGTCCTATGAGAATTGGAGTTCCTGGTCCCAGCCGTTCCTGGACCCCAATGTGTCCAACTTTCACCTAGCCTTGGAGCTGCAACATATGTATGGATGCTGCCAATAAATTTCACATTGGCTTAATTTGGTTTGGAACAGCTTTCTCTCACTCTGTCACCAAGAATATGAACTAATTTGTGTGTATTGACCACTTATGAGAATTTTTTTGGATGGCATTCATTGTTTAAATTAAGGACAACCAGGGTAAGGAAAGTTAAAACTGTAATGAAGTATCCCAGAGTTTAACACAAGGTTTCTAAAATATATTTAACTAAAGTCTCCACTGGGAAACAGCACAATACAATGGGCAGATTACAGGCTTAGGAATCAGATGGGTCTGAAACCAACTCAATGTTTGTCAAGCAGAAATTGTGACTCCAGGCAATTGACTGCACTACTCTGTACCTTATCTGTCAAATGGAAGTAATAATACCTACCTGAAAGAGTTATTATCACATGGTGTAATGAATCATGCATTAGAGGACTTGACATAGTATCTGGCTTACCATGGGCACTCACATGCCACATTTCACAGATGTAAGCCACCACCAATTGTAATAGGCATTACGATTTCACGTACCACGGAGGAAGGAAAAGCCAATTAGTCTATGCCATGCCGTGGATTATATAAGACACTCTGATTTCAGAGCTGTTAAACTATAAAAAGAAGTGTGTCTTAGAATCAATGAAATACAGTATATTAGGCACCGATGATCTAGGCAATAATGTTGGGCATGGGTGACATAAGAGTGAGCAAGACTGATATTGCCCCTCAAGGTGCTAGGAGCTGCTAGTTAATACAATTTAGATTTTCTAAAGGACACAGAATAACTGTATATAGTGAGTTCCTTATTTGTAAAGATTCCTAGGATAAGGAAGAAAAGCAGCAGAGAAATACAAGACTTTAATCCTCTTATATGTTGTTAGATCCTATAGCAGTTTTATTTCCATGCTCTGCATACAATCCAAAACAAATTGTCTGCTTACAATTAAAATCCTGCTGAGCCTCCAAGAGTCTAGCCCCCAGGGAGCTATTTGAACACCATGTCTTATCCACAATGACGCAATTCTACTTTTAAGTGACAATTAAGGGGTTTCCTTATAAGTTAGGCCAAACTTTCTCCAAAATAAATGAAGGAAGTGCCTGAAAACGAAAATGTTCGATGCTTGTTTTCATACTGTCACTTAAGAAGAACAATTTCCAAAAAGGACTACATTTTTTTATTTTATCAAATTTGGAAGGCCTATATTTTATGGCCCTTTGCAGCCTTTTAGGAGAACAGAACAAAGTCTCTTAGGAAACTTAATGTAACAGTAACCAAATGTCCTTGTTAAGCAGCCATTTACTGGTCTATTAAATCTGATCTGAACTGTGATATTTTGCGGTAAATCTTTTCTCCAACATAAATTGCTCAATATGGGCTTCTTAAGGAATCTCATCCACTGGAGACAGCTTCAAAAGCCATCCCAGAAAAGGCAAATGTGTTTGCATCTTCCGGGGCAACTCTTCCAAGAGGATCTAAAAATAACATTTTTTTTTTTTTTGGTCTCACTTGCTTAGGAAGACTTAAAAAATGATTTTAGAGATAGTTCAGTCCCATTGCTTCATTTTACAGATAAGGTGGGGTCAAAACTCAGTTAGGAAGTATCTAGTATGGGTCAGGCATTTTTTTAGATGTAGGGGATGCAGAGATAAAGAAGCTGTTCTCTCTACCCTCAAGCTGTGCACCATCCAGTAGGGAAGGGAGATCAGTATGTGGAATGAATGGCTGGGCCACTGAGACTACACCCTCCCCAAACTAGGGCTTGCAGCTGGGAGCGGGGAGGAAAATTATCTGCATTTGGCAAGTGCACTCTCAGGGGCGCTGCAAGAACCAGGATTCATTCAGATGGTTTAAATGAAGAGAGTGTAATAGAGGGACCACTTCCAGAGGTGGGGCAGAGCAAACGAGCAAACAAGGGATTTGGGGGCACACTGAGAATGCTAACAGTAAGAAGCCATTATTTCCCCAATGTGCAAAGGGAAGAAATAGTGTGTTAGAGTCCAGTAAGAACTGAAGCCCTGGAGAAACAATCTCTCAGTAGAAGATGTGGTCATAGAGAGTCACAGCTTTTGCCCCAGTAAAGGGACGAAAGCAAGGAGGGAAGAGGGAGAAAATGCCGCAGCCTTTCCATTGGTGCTTCCCATTGGCTGAATCCAACTGGAAGTCAGATTGCAAATGTGATGTAATTTGAGAGAGTCAGCCTTCCCAAGTATACAGCAGGGCAAAGAAGGGTAGAAAATGGGTCTGAGAGAGAGGGAAAATGGAGATTAAGTAGCATATCTGACATTTATACTTTTTCAACGTGCCTAATTGAGTGCACACACTCTCACCATTTATTCATTTAACAAATACTTATCAGATATCTACCATATAAATAATGGAGATACAAGCTGCTGGAGACAGTGTACTTGGCTTTGGAGGTGAAAGGGTAAACAAAATGAATACAACTTTAACCCTTATGGGGCTTCTAACAGTGGGAAAAAGATGACTAAAGTAAGTAATCCATAAAGCATAATGACTATTATGTTTAGGAGAGGTTAGGAGGCTGTGGGAGGAGCCTGGATGGAGAAGCAGCTAACCAAACCTAGGACTCACAGAATATTCCCCTGAGAAAGTGACATTTAAGGTGAAACAGAGTGAGTAGAATCAAGCCACTTAGAGGTGCGAGTGGCAGGAGTGTTCCTGGTGGAGAGAACACATGTGTAAAGGACCAGAGGCAACAGTGGGTGTCAAGTTCAAGAGTCTGAAAGAAGTTCAGTGTTAGTTAGAACTTGGAACATGGAGGAACACTGAGAAATGACACTGGGGTGGCAATCAGGGTCAGACTGTTTTGGGCCACGTGTCTACAGATTTTGAATCTAAAGGCAATGTAGAATCATCCGAAAGCTTTAATTAGGCTTCCCCCAGGTTTGAACGGTCACTCAGGAGGTATTGTATTTTGTCATGTATAATGTGCACCCATGTTTCTGGCCCAAACTTTCAGGAAAAAAATTTTTCATTTTAATTTTTTAATTCAATTTTTATTTATTTATATAGAGATACTTGTTTTGTGTATTATAAAGGAATTTTAGCATTTAATTTTGAACACATTATGGTTCAAGAAATTTTATGTAACAAATAATTCAAAATGAAAAACATTTATATAGATATAAAATTAATACTACCCATGTATAATGCACATCCATATTTTTCCCTCATAAATTTGGGCAAACAAGTGCACGTTATACTGGGCAAAATACAGTATTTGTCTCTCAGTCATTCTGACTTAAGGGCAAATGGGCATGATAATGCTCAAGATGAATTCTAAGGACAGGAAGGAGCCAGTCAACTGGTAACACTTGAGAACAGTGTTCTGGGCAGAAGGAAGAGCATGAGCAAAGGTTCAGAGGCAAAGGGGCACAGAGAAGGACCCAGAAACACTAAAGTAGTTTATACTGGTCGGAACGTGGAAAATGAGTGGGGGAAGTGATGAAGTATTGGGACAGGTGAGAGATGACTCTGAGGTATTACACTCTCCCAATCTCTGCACCCTGAATTTCAGGGCCATCAACCCCTCTTACTCTCACTAGAACACATGCTGTCATTTCTCCTAGGGAAATACCTGGTATTGGCATTGCTAGGCCCAGGAGTAAGCATATGTTCCAGCTTTAATAAAAGTTCTCCTATGTGCCTTTGTGTTAATTTTTCTGCCTGGAATTTCCTTTTCCACCATCTACTTAAGACAGATGCTTGATAGCAGCTGTGGAAACTGCATGTGAAGAGTGTCAGGGCAGGATAAGAGCACAGTCAGCAGGCAGGAGCCAAAGTTAAAGAGAGATTGGGAAGGCAAGTTAACAGAATCGGTGCTCAGAATGAAGAACAAGTACCAAAGTGGTGACAGTAATTTCAAGATGGAATCTGCTTCCACTTATTTGCATTTTCTTCAGCTTCTTTTTTGAATGTCATAATTTTTTGAGTGCTGATCTTTTATGTCCTTGGTTAAATTTATTCTTAGGTATTTTTAAAGCAATTGTGAATGTGATTGCTTTCTCAGTTTCTCTTTCTGATAGCCCCTTATTGGTATATAAAAATGCAACTAATTTCTGGATATTTTGTATCCTGCTACTTTATTGAATTCATTTATCAGTTCTAGTAGTTTTTTGGTGAAATCTCTATATATAATATCATGTCATCTGCAAATAATGACAGTTTTACTTCTTCCTTTCCAATTTGAAGGCCTTTTTTTTTCTTATCTGATTGCTGTGGCTAGGACTTCCAGTACTATGTTGAATAAGAATGGTGAAAACGGACATCCCTGTCTTGTTCCTGATCATAATGAAAATGCTTGTAGTTTTTGCCCGTTGAGTATGATATTGGCTGTGGGTTTGTCGTATGTGGCATTTATGAGTATGATGTTGGCTGTGGGTTTGTCATATATGGCATTTATGAGTATGATGTTGGCTGTGGGTTTGTCGTATATGGCATTTATTAGCCTGAAGTGTGTTCCATTTGTTCCCACTTTGCTGAAAGTTTTTATCATAAATAAGTGCTGGATTTTATCAAATACTTTTTCTGTATCTAGTGACATGATCAAGTAGTTTTTATCCTTCATTTTGTTTATGTGGTATATCACATCTATTGATTTGTTAATATTGTTCCAACCTTGCATCCTGGAGTAAATGCCACTTGATCATGGTGTATGATGTTTTTAATATATTGCTGGGTCCAGTTTGCTAATATTTTGTTGAGGATTTTAGCATCCATATTCATTAGAGATATTGATCTATTGCTTTCATTTTCTGTTGTATCTTTATCTGGTTTTGGAATTAGGATAATGCTGGCCCCATCAAATGAGCTTAAGAGTCTTCCCTTCTCTTGAGTTTTTTTTTTTTTAATTACCATATCCTGCCTTCTTCAGGGTTGTTTTGGGCTTGCTTGTTGCCTAACCAAAATGATTTACTCTTTGCCATTGACCTTCCATAATGCCTGAACATAGTTTGCTTCATTAAATGGTGGCCAGCCCCTCTCGTAGGCTGCTGACTAAAGTGTAAACTGGTACAAAGCATTTTAAAGAAATTTTATGACATATATGAAGAATCTTCAAATTATGAAAATTCTTTAATCCAGAAATTTCACTAATAATAATAGCTTATGCAATCATGGTAATTAATTGTATTTGTCAACTTGACTGGGCCACAGGATGCTCAGATATTTTCTCAAACATTGCTCTGGCATTTCCGTAACAGTGTTTTCAGAGGAGATTAACATGAAAAGTAGATTTTCCTCCCTAATATGGTAGGCCTCATCCAATCAGTTGAAGTCCCAAATAAAACAAAAAACTGACCCTCCACTGACTCACAGCAAGTTCCTTCTGCCTGACTGCCTTTAAGCTGGGGCATCAGTCATTTTTTCCTTCTTTCTTTGGACTTGAATGGAAACATCTGCTTTTCCTGGGTCTCGAGCCTATTGGCATTGGGTCTGAAACTACATGATTGGCTCTCATGGAGTTCTAACTTGCTGACTGCAGATCTAGGGAATTGTCAGCATTCATAATTACGTGCATGTCTTTTGAGATTGATTCTTTCATTATGCTTAACATTTGTGAAGTTCATCATTATTTTTTAAATCTATATTGCCCTGGCTGGTATGGCTCGGTGGATTCTGTGGTGGTCTGTGAACCAAAAGGTCACCAGCTCAATTCCCAGCCAGGGCACATGCCTGGGTTGCAGGCCAGGTCCCCAGCTGGGGGCTTGTGAGAGGCAACTTATTAATGTATCTCTTGCACATTGATGTTTCTCTACCTCTCTTTAAAACTAAAAACTCTAAAAACTAAATAAATAATTAAAAAAATAAAAATCTATATCAATAGTTTTTTCTCACTTATTACTGTGATCCATTTCACTGAATAAATTTTTCACAATTTGCTAATCCACCCTTCTGTTGATGGACATTTGTGTTGTTTCCAATTTGGGACTATTAGGAATCATGTTGCTATAAATATCTTTATACATGTCCTTAGTGGATATATATTTTCATTTCTCTTTAGTAAAAACCAGGATTAGGATTTCTGCATCACAGTTTTAACTGACACCAAAACACAGTCTTCTATAGTCCTGGAAATAGTTTACAATGACATTACTAATACATGAACAGTCCAGTTGCTTCACATTCTTGATAACACTCGATAGAACCAGCATGATTAACTTTAGCCATTCTGGTGGGTTTATAGTGGTATCTCATTGTCCTTTCATAGTGAATTTCTCCAACAGCTGATGGAGTCTGATGGGGCCACCGTGCTCTCTTTGCCGTATGTCTTTGGAATCACCTCAGGACTCGGCTTCTTTTTTTTCAAAAGCAGTTGCTCTCAAAGACAGCATGGTGATGTCTTAAGGACTTGGAATTTGGATTCAGAATACCTGAATACCTTGTGGAGAGAGTCCATATTCCTTGATGTGACATGAAGTCTGCATCTGATGCCTTATGTTTCGGTCCCTTTACATACCACTCTCCTCTGAGACTTCTGAGACTTATCCAAGCACCTGCATGCTCCTCGGGGTCCTTTCACAGCCCCAGTTCCTTTACACACATAATTCTCTCCTCAGGAAAAGTCCCTTTCTCTGTGATCTGAACAGCAAACTTTTCTTACTGGAAAACTCAACGCCTTCTTCCATGGTGAAGTCTTCTTCCCTTGTTCTATAGGCCTAATTAATTGCTCCCTTTTTGCTAATCTATTTCATCTGAGTAAACCTCCAACATAGTAACTATAACTGTTTACATATCTATCTTCCCTCTAGGACTCAGAGTTCTGCTAGTATATGTAAATCTTTCTGTTCTCAGTGAGGAAACCACAAATTGTCCCATAGCAAATGGTGAGTAAATAAATATAATTTCAAGAGTTTGGAGGTAAAACATTTTTATGAAGTGTCAGGGAGCAGCAGAAAAGCTGAAATTGAGGAGAGATTCTGACACAGGTCTCGTCTCAACAAGTGACCCCATCTGTCTGGGCCTTGATTTTTCTTTTCTTAAAGTGGGAATCTGGAACCAGATGGTCTCTAAAATCCCCCTCAGCTCAAGTATCTTCTGACCAGCCTTCCTTTGTTAAACAAAGATTGTAGCTTTTTGGCTTAGGGATTCCGACATCTGAAGACAGTTAGAAATAAAGTAAAAAGCAAGGCAGACAGACCTTGATATAGTGGGAAGGGTGTTTGGATTAGACAAGAACATCTAGGTTTAAGTCTCGTTTCTACTACTTCTTAACAACCACGTGATTTTGTTCAGCTCAGTCATACCATTTTTTGGAATTTATTTTTCTCATTTGTAATTTGGGAGAGAATAAAGCCTGAGCAAAATCCATGTCAGGATTAAACTGGTGATAATGCATTTAAAAATTCTAACTCTACCAAAAACAGAACAGAGTGTTGTTATTTGGATGGCTCTCTCTCTCACGAATTTCAGTCCTTAACAGATCTACCTTGAAAACCAGAGTTGTTTCTTGAGATGATTTCTTAAAGGAGATCACTGGTGTTAAATTAGTGGCCAGAAATTCGCATTCTAAATTTTGTAGTCATAGGCTTTACAATGTTCACTCTGCCAATCGCTTGATTGCTTCACTGCAGCATCAACCGCTTCAGCTTTGAAGTTGGACGTGAATTAAACCGTTTCCAGCGTCTACATTTGGATGGAAATTATTCATTGGTGAATTGTCTCATAAACTGTGGTCAAATGTACCATGAAACAAACACAATGGGAAATGTAAGCTACAGAAGACATTGCAATGACACTGGGATGGAACAGTGGGGGATCCCAAAGTGCAGAGAAGTGGATACGTATCTGCTCAAATAAAGCAGCATTTTCTTCTTGACTATATGTTAAGGTGTCGATTGTGTATGTCTACCAATATACATCTGTGTGTCTATATATGTTAGCTCATGACCTATAGGATTCAGGCACTAAAAAAATAAAGTATTTAGTAATGTTTTTGTGATACACAGGATTGACAAGTAGATGGTTTTCTTGCTTCTTGTTACTCAGAGTTGTTTTCAGAATCCGTTTATTGACCTACAGTTGAGCTTTCTGCTGTTCCGTGGCAGACAATTTGTCCTTTTTCTCTAGGGGCTTTGATGATTTTCTTGGTATTTATGATGTTCTGTACCTTTATTTAAGTATAGTCATATATTTATTTATCTTTAGCCCTCTTAGGGTTCTTAATCTGAGTTCCGTGGTCTGTCTTCATGCTGAAAAATTCTCGTTCATTACCTTTTCAAATACTGTTTTTACATCCTTGTCTATAAAAGAGCAAATAGCAGATAGCTTGGCCCAAATCCTAGTTGCTCAGCTGTTCTGCTCCCTCCGGGAGCTTTATCCAAAGCCCTAGGCAACAAGTAGTGTGACTTTAAGCCTCCCTTCATGGACTGGAGAGTCCTGCCCCAGACTCTCAGTTTTAGTTTGTGAAAGTGCCATTGGTTTCCAGCCACATTTGGTTCTCCTTGCCCTGAAATTCAACTGCCCACTGTCTTGGCCAGCTAGATGAAGAGCCTAGTGGGCCACACTTTACTCCCTGATTATTTCTGTGTTTTGGTTCTATTTCTAGGTCACAGTGATGCTTATCTTTCTTTTTAGTTCAACCCTGGTTATGTTTTTAACTTACATTTCAAAATAATTTTGGACTCACAGAAGAGTTTCAGAGATAGTACAGAAAGTTCCCATATACCTTCCACCCAGCTTCTTCCCCTAATGTTAACATCTTATATAACACAGTTAGGCTTTTAAGATTTTTCTTTTGGTAGTTTATCTCTTATTTCTGGGTATTTGGCACTCAAGGACAGAAGAAGCATGAATTCATCAAGCCCCACTTACCAAAAGTTCTGGGCCGGGAATCTTCCCATTGACCAACTGTTTAATCATCTATCCACTCATTTAATGAGTATTTATTAAGCACTTACTATGTTCCAAGCACTGTCCTGGGCACAAAGAATAGAGCAGTGATCAATAGAGGCAGAAATCCCTGCCCTTGTGTTGTTAAAATTTAATGAGGGAGATAGAAAACAAAGAAGATAAAAATGGAAAAATAGATAGTGTATTCTGTGTTGTTACATACTGAGGAGAAAAAGCATGGGGAGAGGATGAGAAGTTGGGGTATTAAATATTGAGGCTGGGGAAAGCTTACCTGAGAAGGACAATTGAGTGAAGACCCAAAGAGATGTGATTGTGAGTCATATATATCTTTGGGGGTAAAATAGCCCTCAAAATAACCTTGAGAAGTAGGCAATATAGCTGCAAGGAAAGTGAGATTCAGAGGAATTAAATCACATGCCTCTGTACTCAGCCAGTAAATGGAAAAACTGTAATTTGTACCCAGGTCTTCCTGACCCCAGAGCTTGTGTGCTTATCTGGATAGTTAACCACAGATTTGCAAAGAGACACACCCCCCCTTTAAAGGGTGCATTCTGGTCCTTTTACTCACATAACTTAGTGCTAAGCCACGATGTTCTCATAAACCTTTCAAGAAAACCCTAGAAATCTATTTACAGAGTACTTGAGGTTTTTCAAGAAGATGTTTTTGTTGAACTAGCTGAGCTTCATGAAATGTGACTTTGACCTTTCTAGTCAGTGGTCTGGGAGATTGAGTGGTCAAGGCCAGCCTAGAAGGTGGCTTGGTGTTTCTGTGAAGGGTGGCTTGTTTGTCAGCTCCCACACTAATAGGGAAGCTAATAATTCTTCCCAAGAGTGTTTGTTCTTATTTGCTACCTTGGACACTGATATCATCCACTTCCATCAAAATATGTCATGGAAAATGAGCCCCTATGAGCAAACTCTTCCAATTCTTACAATGCAGAAAGACAGCCAGTTTACATTATAAAAGGTTTGGATTACAGGGTATCTTAAAGGACAGCATATATAATTCATTCTTTAAAATAAATGTAAAGATAACAACCTGTGCCCAAACGGAGGTCTCATGGAGTCATTTTAGTGTTTGGAAGACTCCAGGAGGGTTTAAATGAAGATCCCCAGGCCTGACTTTCAGGAACTGGATTCAGGTCTCGGATAATAACAAGGAATCTGCCTATTCAACACTTACTCCTCCCACAAGTGACCACTCTTTGGTCCAAAAAGTCCAGTGAAGATTCCTCCTGAGGGAACTAATGTCCTCTCCAGGGTCAGTCACCTATTCCCTATTCCCTTGGCAGTCCTACTGCTCCTACCCTGGTCCTTACCCCTCACTCGTCACCCTCACCATCTCGTACCCACATGCTCTGACCATTCACACTCTCATTTCCTTCAACTTCCCCGACAGTATAGTTTTGTGTCAGTGAGTCCCTTGCCTGAAAAGTTTTTTCTCTCATCCTTGCATGTTAAAGTCTTGTCCGTTGCTCAAGACTCTGCTCAGGGCTCTACACTCCATAAGTCTTCCTCAATCTTTCAGTTAAAATTAATTCCTCTCTTCTTCATGTCTCCTTAAAAGAATAAGGAGAAGGAGATGAATGAGGAGAGGAAAAGAAGGGGGAGAAGAAGGGGAAGGAGATAGAGGAGGAGGAAGAGAAGGAAAAGGCAGCAAAAGAAGAAGAGGAGGGAATTGAGAAGAAGAAAGAGGAATATTGTTGTGATGGATCTTAGTACACCTTGCAATAGGTCCAAATGGGTGACTTTTATCTTTCAAGCCCTCCAAGGCCTCACACTGTTTTTTTTCTTTGTTTGTTTGTTTTGCACATGAGGATGGTTATTAAATTCTTGTTGACTCAAAAGAACAGATGAGGATTATTAGCAATTAGCCCATTAATGATTAGTGTGAAGTATGTGAAATTTTACCTGAGAAATCATTGGTCTTCTCAGAAATTAAATGGACCTACAACAATCTTCCCTATGTGCTTTAATACTTGGCTAAGAAATTGCTTGTGTTCTTTCTTCCCTTTTCACATTTTAACTACCAACCTAAGCTATGGATCAAATCTAGCTGGACTTTTTAAAAGTTATTGGTAGGTGGGCTCTGCACTCTTCCTGAGGCCTTATGGTATACCATAGACTTTGGAGTCAGCAACTCCATCCATTGCCAAATTGCTAAATCTTTCTTTTAGCAAAACAAGTCTTTTCTAGAAAACAAGCAAGTTTTCTCTCCATTTTTAAAAATGTGGACACTACCTCTCTCACAAGCTTTTGTACATATTAAATAAGATAAGATATTAAGGACTAACAACAAAGGCTCACTCAGTAAGTGCAAAATAAACAATATAATTATTGATAATGGTTCTTTCCCCGGAGGCATTGTAAGGAAAGAGCAGTTCTCAGGATTCATTTGCAGCCCTTCAACAAAGAGTCAGATACCCTATAGGGGAGAGCAATTCCATCAAAGTTGTTCTGTGGTTGCTCGTGCCTATGATGGTATTTGATCCTTTCTGATGAACTTGGTCAAAATGATCACCTTTGTCTGTCCCTGGTTCCTTCCTTTATCAATTGAGTAAGGACATACTGGCTTTGGTGGTGGCTCTTCCCACCTTTGAGGAGAGCTCCTGGAAGCGTGAAGCTAGATGTAGGTTTTCAGAGAAAGCACAATGATGGCATTCAACATATTACATTTAATTTGTTTTTTTAATTTTGGAATAATTTCAGATTTTAAAAAAGTTTCAAAAATAGAATGAAGAATGTCTGCCTTTTATCCCAATTCCCCAAATATTAATAATTTCTCCACAGAATCATTGTAATATTATCAAATAAGTGAAAGGAACATTGATGTACTATCAGCATCTAATCCAATCCCAATACAGAACTCTCCAGTTGTGGGCCAGCATGCAAACCAGCGTACCAGGTGTGCTTCATTGCCATGTCTCTTCCATCTACCGGGAGTTTTTCCTGAGTCATTCTTTCACTCAATACTTGATACACCACCTTGATACTTTTCAAGATAAATGACTAGTTATTTTGTGGAATGCTCTTCAATTTGTCTGATATTTCCTCCTGATTAGATTCTGGTTATGCATTTTTATCAAGAATGGCACAGAAGTAAGGTGTCCTTCTCAGTGCATTTTATCAGGAAGCACATAATATCCCTTTGTCCCATTGGTGTTGATGTTAACCGTGATCTTTTGGTCAATGTGTTCTCAAAGAGGAGATACGTGAAACATATAAAGATCCTATTTCTCATCTTTTTCTTCTCACTAAATTTAGTATCTATCGAAGAGTCTTGCCTGAAAAAAATTATTACTTTGCTGTTTTTCCCTTATGATGATTTTTATTTTCCTCATTTCTTTCACACTTAGTCGTTGGAATTCTATTCTAACAAAGAGATTTCACTCATTCATTTATATATTCATTGATTTGTATAACTCATTGATTCTTATTTTAGTTTTTGGTTCTAAGTTATTACATTTACTATTTTGTGGCTAACATTAGTCTAGACTTGAACATCAAGAGCCCTTTGAAGTTGACTCTTGAATTCTTACATATTTCTTACTCCTTACCTTGTTTTTCCTTCTGTGGGTTGTTTTGACATTTTATTGATGTAGATCAAGAATATGAAGCCTCTCTGATTCATCTGAGTGGATTTAAGCAACTCTGTTAGAACCCTGCCCTTCCAGTGACTGATTTTGACCTGCTACTCTACCTCTATGTAGGTGTTACCTACCTATAGACACGTTATTCCCCCAGATGGGGTTTGTGTGTTTGTTTGATTTTTCAATGACTCGTATGTGGTCTGCCAGCACTACCTTTCCATTTGTAGTTTCCTTGAAGCATTTTATAGGAAAAACAACAGCAAAATTCCCTATGGCCACTTGAGCTCTGAACCACACTCTTTCTGCATTGTTCCTGCACTGGATTCTATTTAATTAACATTTGATTTTGCATTGCAAGACCCTGATATACATTAGGAGGTCACCACCCAGCCATTTATCTTTTAAAGTAACTGGGCTGGTTATTTTTTTAAAGTTCCATCAGGTTAAAAGAGTTAGCAATTTTTCTCCTTGCTGTGTCCCTTCAGCCTGGACCAGACGGATAATAGATCAGTGTAGGTTCAGATGCATTACAACATTAGTCATCAATTAGGTTTAAACCAGTACTGTAATATATCATTTATCTTGCCTGCCACGGCTCTTTTGAACATTTAATTTTTTAAGGCCTCTTAGGGTTTTTTTTTCTTTCTAACTGGCCTCCTGCCTCCCTCCTTTGTCTCCGACACAGCCATCTCCTTAAAGAACAATAAAAATTAGATTTGTTTGACCTGCTCTCAGGGTTCATTTCAGCAAGATGGATTTTAATAGCTTTGACTGGTTAGGCAGACAGCTTTTATGTAATATTCCAGACATTTACGCACTGTCTTTGGCTTAGCCCTGAGCAGGTGCGTATGGGAGAGAATGTGTCTGGGTGCCACTAAAGAGCTCCTTACTATTCCTTTCACATTGAATGATCCTCTGGGAAATTGCTTACTCTTAGATATGGTAGGCATCTCATTAAGAGCACAAGTCATTGACATGTCTTTCTACTCCTAATGACTTTTTTCTAATCTCCTGCATATGGTATTTACTGCATTGTTAATGTTAAAAAGATGCTCTTTATTCAATGGACTCTTTCTAAGTTGACTTTAGGTGTGCGAGAATACCTTCCCCATGGATATTCTGATTAGGTATGGGTCATTTTCCCATTGCAAGGTGGGTGAAGGTCATGGGAAGAACAAGAGTTCGGGGGCCACACGACCTAAGGTTTGATTGTGGCCCAGCTCTTTATTAAATGAACTGCTCTCTGACTTGAGCTGGTGACCTCATCTTCCTGAGTGTCAGTGTCACCTTGCTAGAATAATGACAACACCTACCTCATAATAATAGTTACCACTTTTCAGTGAAAGCATGGAAATCTTGGAATGTCTGATACAAGATCAGGGATTTCTTTTTTAGCATTACTAAATTAAGCTTTTCCTTTGCAAGGTAGGGATAATAATATTTAGTCAATATTTGTGCCACAAATATTTACTTAATTCTTCTAGGCAAGGGAAGTAGCAGTGAACAAACATAAAAATTTCGGCAGTCGTGGAGGTTAAATTCTTGTGGAGAAGACTGATAGTTGATAAGGTAAATGTGTAAAATACATGGTATGTTAGATGGTGCTAAGCACAAAGGAGAAAAACATAAAGCAGCGCTGCTGAAAGAACTAAGTAAAGTAACATTTAAAGTGTTGCTAGTCAGTGTCTGGCACATAATTAATAGTCCATTAACAATAGTTATTCACATCAATCATTCATTTATTATTTAACTCATTCATCATTTGTTGAAACCACACTTAAAGCTAAGCACAGACGCTGTAATTTTGGGCACTTTGGAAACTTCTGGCATAAAATAAAATAAAATAAAATAAAATAAAATAAAATAAAATAAAATAATAAATAAATAAATAAATTCTTACATCTATTGAGCTCCTATTCTACACAAAACATTTCACTAAATGTTGGGATCTAGAGATAAATAAAGTAGGTCCTGGTCCTCAAGCCACCCATAGTCTAATGGGATCTCAGCTATGACAGAAGCCAAAGAGACAAGAAGAGAGATTTGACTAGGGCCCAGAAGGAGATGGGAATTGGAAAGGCTGAGTAGAAGAGAAGACAAAAGCAGGTGGAGAGTCTATCTTGCTTTGGTTAGACTTCAGGTTTGACAAACTTGCACTTTCCTGATGCTGAGGGTAATGTCTTTTGATGACCCAGGCTGCTGGACCATCGCCCCTAGCTTCTCAGGTCTTTTTCTGAAGCTACCTCCGAAGCTCATCAATAATAACTGGGTGAGAGCAGAGACCAGGTATGTGATGAGACTCAAACCAAAAAGCTCTGTTGTTGGAAGAAGACCTGTAAACTATGGACTGAATTAAAGTTCCTTGTACTAGAAAAAGAGTCACTGGAGAAAATGAGTAAAATTAGTTGAGATTTTTACCATTTTTTAACATATTGAAATGACCCAGCTTTAACTTTGACCCTGCCAAGAATTTGTTGTTTGAATGTGGGCTCTGACAAACACTGGGGTTGAATTAAGTAAACTTCTAGGTCTAAAAAGAATCCTACAAAATCAATTAATTTAATCACTCTGTGCTCATTCACATAGTTATTCATCTAACTGTCCACTTATTCATTCTTGCATTCATCTGACCGGGGTTTTGAGCATCTTCCTTCTGCCAGGCCCTTTGCTGAGTGCTGCATTGCATTAAGCTGTAGCTCCAGTCTCAAGAAGCTGACACCTTGGATTGGACTGTATTTTTTAGACATTACTTAAATTCTCTTTACTAGACATAAAAAAAATAACAGTAATAATACTCCCTCATAATACTATTTCTATTATAGAGTAATAGCTCTATGAATGAGATAGGGCACATATTAGCCCCCTTCACTCCCTCCCTTTCTACAGGGAGGTAAATCAAGGCACTGAAGGACCAAATGGCAGTGGTAGAGGCTTATTTCCTCCCAGGTACTGACCTGGGCACTGACAATACAATGGTGAACAAGTGGGCGAGCAACCATCCAGATTTGCCTGACACTGTGTCTGACTTTAAAACTGAAAGACCTGAATCCTGGAAAGCCCTTCAGTCCTGGAGAAAATGGGGCAGGTGGTCACCAAAGATGTCCTATAAAATTGCTCTGCTATCACAGAACACTAAGTGTCGTGCCAGGTACAGGAAATAAAGTTTAGTATGATTTTATTTCTTTTTTTAAAGGTTTTATTTGTTTATTTTTAGAGAGAGGGAAAAGGAGAGAGAAAGAGAGGGAGAGAAACATCCGTTGTCTGCCTCTCACATGCTCCCAACCAGGGACCTGGTCTGCAACCCAGGAATGTGCCCTGACTGGGAATTGAACTGGTGACCTTTCAGTTCACAGGCTGGCACTCAACACACTGAGCCACACCAGCCAGGGCTCAGTATGATTTTCTTGGATAAATGCAAATCACACTAGAAACATTTCATTTCTTTCCTCAGAGAGTTGAAATGTATCTGTCTAGCTCTGTCTAGATAGGTATTGAATAGATGGGAGAGACATGCTTCATAGAGAAGCCAGTGATGAGAGAAAACTTTGATATTATGATGTTGCAAATGACCAACTTAGACCCCTTCCCTTCACTCTTTGAATGTTGACTAGCAAGCACAGGGACCACAGGCTGATCTTTGGAGGATATATTACTTAGCATATCTTTGATGGATCATTTTACTTTGGAAGTGGGTGAAAGTGAGGAGACACAATTCCCGGAATGCTATCAGCCATAAATCAATCAATCATTTGGCAATCCATACAACTCTATTCTTCTTGGAGCAGAGAAGAATACTCCTATTTACTTTAAAAAAATAGCATTGTTTATAGGTAGTTTCACTGGAGATCAGTAAAAGCCCAGCTCTTTCATACAATTTGAAACCTGAGGCTAGTTCATTTCTCTCCTAGGGTCCCAAGATTTTAACCCGGAAAGAAACACAGCCATGCCTACCTTTCTGGAGAGGCCAAGAAGGTAAATGGTGCCCTTGCAAAATGTCCTGAGAGGTTGGAAGGGAGGTCCAGGTGACCATCATCACTCCATGATGAGGCTATTCTGTTCTAGTCAATAAATAACCTAGGCTCTGGTACTAAATCAAGTATTACAAATTGCTTCCTTTTTCTGAATTTCACTTTCCTTATTTAAAAATTGGGGGATTGCAATTCTATAATAAATATTGTTGTAAGGTTTAATGTTAAGTGAAGTTCCCAACACAGCAGGAGACCCTGGGTAAGATAAATACCATATTTGGAGTTCTTGGATTTGATGCAAAAGATGTTTAAGCTGTGACTATATGAAACACCTATGTTAATCAAAATTATGCTCACATTGATGGGTCAAAAATACATTTTCTGAAGCAAATTTTATTGAGCCAGTTTACATTTTTGCTTGAATGTCTATACAGCACAGTTCACTGTTTCAGATTTTCCCATTTTAATTTTATTAGAATCAAATATTTATTTGTAATTCATAAAGTGAATATTTTATTAATCATTGTTTATTTTCCCATGTCAAATTGAATTAATTATAACTTCTGCAACTGCCAGTCTTTTGTGAACGTTAATTCTACAAAATTCTGTTGGAAAATCTATTTTTATTTAAGAAGAGTTGATATTTCTGTCAATTTGTAGTCAGCAACACGTTATATTACTATGTGTGGTTTTATCCATTATGAACTTTGTTTTTTGCCAAATATTTCTCCAGTGGTGGAGTTAAGACTTGAATGGGCATTGAACATAAAAGACAGAGCAGATGAGTGCTACCTACATTTTCTTTTTTAAGACAAGGGAGAAAGAGCATTAGTATAACCAGGAGGTAGTATGGCATGAGTCAGGGTCAAAACAGTGGAACCGAAGCACCTGCTTTCTCTCTCATCCTCTCCCTTCCCCTCCCTCACCCTGGACTGGGCTCCTGGCATTTGCCTGAGCCCCATCTGAACTGCTCTGTTCCATGGATATGAAATATTGGAGCTAAGGGCTGCATTGAAGGGCTTTGTAGTCTTGTCCGTTTACCTAATCATTTCCTGTTCAGTGCTAGTATTCTCTTCCCCCTTGCCAACTCACTCTATCAGGGCTTGTATTTGAGTTTGCAAAAAAATTGTTTTAGCAAAAGTCTTGTTTTGAATATAAATTTTTTTTAATTATATTTTATTGATCATGCTATCACAGTTGTCCCAATTTCCTCCCTTTGGCACCCTCCACCTAACAGCCCCCCCCACCACTCACTCAGGCAATCCCCACACCATTGTTCATGTTCATTGGTCATGTGTGTAAGTTCTTTGGCTACTCTATTTCCTATACTGTACTTTACATCCCCATGGCTATTCTAGAACTACTTATTTGTACTTCTTAATCCTCTCACTTCTTCACCTATTGCCCCAGACCCCCTCCTATTTGACAACCATCAAAATGCTTTCCATATCCATGATTCTGTCTCTGTTCTTCTTGTTTGCTTAGTTTATTTTTTAGGTCCAATTGATGACAGGTTTGTATTTATTGCTGTTTTATTGTTCATAGTTTTGATCTTCTTTTTTCTCTTAAATAAGTCCCTTTAACATTTCATATAATAATGGTTTGGTGATGATGAACTCCTTCCATTTTTTTCTTGTCTGGGAAGCTCTTTACCTGCCCTTTAATTCTAAATGATGGCTTTGCTGGGTAGGGCAATATTGGCTGTAGGTCTCTGCTTTTCATGACTTTGAATATTTCTTGCTAATCCCTTCTAGTCTGTCAAGTTTCTTTTGAGAAATCAGCTGATAGTCTTATCAGAACTCCCCTGTAGGTAACTAACTGCTTTTCTCTTGCTGCTTGTAAGATTCTCTTTTTATCTTTAACTTTGGCATTTTAATTATGATGTGTCTTGGAGTGGGCCTCTTTTTGTTCATCTTCTTTGGGACCCTCTGGGTTTCCTGGATTGAATGTCTATTTCCTCCACCAAATTAGGGAAGTTTTCTTTCATTATTTTTTCAAACAGATTTCCAACTTCTTGCTCTTTCTCTTTCCCTTATGCACCTCTATGTTGCGAATGTTGGAACACTTGAAGCTGTCCCAGAGGCTACTTATGCTATCCTCATTTTTTGGATTCTTTTTTCTTCTTGTTGTTCTGATTGGTTGTTTTCTGTTTCCTTATGTAACAAATCATTGATTTCATTCTTGGCTTCATCTGCTCTACTGTTTTTTCCTTGTAAATTGTTTTTTATTTCAAAAAGTGAATCCCTCATTTCTGACTGGATCTTTTTTATGCTGCTGAGGTCCTCACTAAATTCCTTGAGTATCTTTATAACTAGTGTTTTTAACTCTGCATCTGATAGATTGCTTATCTCCCTTTTGTTTAGTTCTTTTTCTGGAGTTTTGATTTGTTCTTTCATTTAGGCCATGTTTCTTTGTCTTCTTGTTTTGGCAGCCTCCCTGTGTTTTTTTTCTATGTATTAGGTAGAGCTGCTATTACTCTGTGTCTTGGTAGTGTGGCCTAAAGTAGTAGGGGTCCTGTAGGGTCACCAGTGACACAACCTCCCCTATAACCCAAGCTGGGTACTTGAGGTGTGGGCTGAGTATACTCCTCTTGTAGTTGACTCCTCCTCTTATAGTTGACCCCTGATTGCTGTTGGCAGATCAATGGGAGGGATTTACCCAGGCCAGTCAGCTGCAAGGATTGGTTGTGACCCCTGACCACTAACCTTTGCCTTCCATGGAGGATCTTCTGTGCAGGGGCAGGATGGTGGTGCTCTGACATGGCCTGTAGCTGTCCACTAGGTGCACAGGCTCTGGAGTTTTCCGAGTGGAGCAGGTCATGGTCCACCCCAACCTGTGTTCTGCTTGGGTCCACCCTGCATGAGCTATAAAGCCATCTGAGATGGTTGCTACTTGTGCTGGGCTTGGATATTCCCTGGTGAAGCCAATCTGTGAATCTAGGCTGACTATTGTTAGTGTTGGGCCTGTTGCCACTTAGTAAGAGGTATAGGGGTTGGGGGCTCACTGAGCCCAGCTGCTGCCTGATAGGATTTAGGAGGTTGTGAAGCATGAGCCAAGACCAACTATTCATATGGAAAAGTCACAGTTAGCAGTCTGGGTAAGCCTGTAAATTGCTTGGGACAGAGTCTCAGGGGATCTCCAGGGTGGGGCAAAAAGTGTTAGCTATGTCGATGGAGTCTGAGATATGCCACCCACCTGCCTGCAGGCTCTGTGGCTCTGTGGGTGGAGAACTCAGCAAAGGGACAATAGCCTCTGCCCACCTTTCTGTCTGGGAGAAAGCTTTCCCCCAGCTCCCACCTTGATACCAGACACTTCAGTTCCTCTCTGTGTGCCACTGGTGCCTTGCAAGCTGCTACCCTGGATTTGGAGCTCAGAGGGAGTGAGTCTGAATAAGTTTGTGTGTGGGTTCTTTAAGAGGAACTGCTTGGGACTCTAGAAGTTTCTTCCTCTGACTCAGTCCCCACTGGATTTTGCAGCCAGAAGTATTGGGGCTTATCTTCCTGGCACTGGAACCCTAGGTTGGAAGGCCTGGTGTGGGGCTGGAGCTTCTCACTCCCTAAATATCCCTCCTGAACTTTTATCCACCACATGTGGGTATGGGACCAGCCTGTCCTACATCTCTACCACTCCTATCAGTCTGGATAAATGTGATTTCTTTAATTCTATAGTTGTCAGACTTCCATTCAACTTGATTTCTGACAGCTCTGAGTAATGGTTGTTTTGTGTTTTAGTTGTAATTTTGATCTGATTGTACAAGGAGGTGAGCCATGTTTACCGATGCTGCCATCTTGACAGGAAATTCCAGTTCTCTCTTTGAATACAAATTTGTCACCAGGAGTAAAAGAGACAGTGTTGACAAAGAAAGAATTTCAACACAATGCCTGACATAGTAGCCCTTAATTAATAGGTAAAAACTGGTTCCTTTCCCCTTGTCCTCTAGTAACCTCCCTTACTGGAGAAAAAGTGTGGTCCAACAGAAGGGGCGTGGGCTTCAGAATTAGACCAACCTATGTTAAAATCTTAGTTTTCCCATTTTTTTAGCTATGTTTCTTTGGTGAGTTATTCTGTCTCTTTAAGCTTCAGGTGCATTAGCAATACAAGGGGGAGAAAAATATTACTTACATCCTAGCATTGTTGTGATTAAATGACAATGTATGTGAAACATTCACCCAGGCACTGGGAATACATGATAAACACAGGACACAGATAATAGCAAATAATCATCAAATTGGCAAATTATTACAATCATGATGACTACAATGAAATGGAGTGCTATAAGGTCAGATAACAAAGAAATCTAATCTCACTGAGGGTTGTTTGGGACTGTCATTAAAATTGTGGCACATCTGCCCTGGCCAAATGTCTTAGTTGGTTGGAGCATCTTCTTGTATCCTGGAAGGCTGTGGTTTTGATTTCCAGTCAGGGTGCATACTTGGTTTGCAGGATTGATCCCTGGTTGTGGCTCACATGGGAGGCAACAGGTTGCTTCTTGTCTCCCACATCAATCTCTCTCTCTCTCTCTCTCTCTCTCTCTCTCCCTCCCTCTCCCTCTCCCTTCTTTTCTCTCTAAAATCAGTAAATATATCCTCAAGGGAGGATTAAAGAAATGGTGGTACACATGATGATTATGCCACATTTTCATGTGTGTGTGTGTATGTGTGTTAGTGTGTGGGGGGGGTGTATAAACAGTGATTACAACTATAGTCTTTGGTGTTAGGCAGACATGAGCTCAAATCCTGGCTTTTATACTTATAAATAAATAAATTTAGGCAAAACACTTAATTATCTAAATCTCAAGTTTTTATCTGTAAAATGAGGATCATAACATATTGCTACAAAGAGCTGTCCTGAAGATTTTCCTTCCCTTCTTTTTCATCTCTGACTTTTACTGAGTGCTTTCTATGTGCTGGGCACCATGTGCTCAGTAATCCCACGAACCTGGACTATTAATATCCTGAGGAATCTGAGGCAACAAAAGGTTAGGTAACTTGTCCATGGCTAGACACTTGTAAGTGATGAAGTAAAACAGAATTTCAACCCAAAAATCAGGCTCAAGAGGCCATGTGCTTTACTCATGCTAGTCACATGGAAAGACAACTCAATACCTGGGTATTCTCATTACATTTCTTGTCATTGGGATCCTTTTCTCCAATAAGCATGCAGAAATGAGCATTATTCCTATCCGTCTCCCCAAGACCTATAGCACACAATAGGTCCTCTATAAGTGTACTCTAAGTAGATGGATGTGCTGGACCTGGTGAAGGTAGTCATGTTTTAGAGCCTGTGGGTGGGATTAAGGACCCACACTCCTACCTAGTACCTTCAGAAAGGCTTTCAACACCCTTGATTGCTATGTGCTCTGACAAATGCATAAAATATGGTCCCCTTCCAGCTGCTTGCTCAGTCCATTTCTGGAGAGGTGCCAGTCGCTTATTTGATCAGCTTCAAGCAGCAATGAGGTAGTTAAGACTGAACAAGGGTGCAGTCGGCTGAGAAATGGGTAAATATTTTATAGACTGTATGGTAAATAATGTATATATTCAGAGAAACAAGGTGAATCTTTTATAGGCTTAAGCCCCTATTAAGTCTGCAATTAAATCCTGGTGCTGGAAGAAATTAAAAGCAATTCCTACTCTCCCTACCTTACAGAGAGTCAGAGGCCTGCCCTTAAGCTCTGGGTTACAAGTTCAGTCTGTTTCCTGCTGCTGAATTGCTCAAATTGCAGTATTTTTCTGCAAAGTAAAAAGGACATTTTCCTTATCCCTAGGCCACTTACAGACGTATATTCACAAACATACACATATATTTTCGTGTTATTTAGTTGTTTTGTGTCTGGTGTGAGCTAAGTTTCTTTTCGTAGATTTCAGTTCTCACAGCAATTCTACTGAGGTGCACATAGTGTGTACATAAATACTCAAAATTCACTTACGTTTGCTAGGGACCTATTGGGCCAGTCCCTCTTCTGGGTGATGGAATACCACAAGTCTGGAGTATACAAGTCTGATGATAGGTGATAGATAACAACAAGAGTTGCTAATGAGGATAAGTGCTGGGAAGTAAAACAAAGCAAAGCAAGGGGAATAGAGAGTGCCAGGGAGAGGCCTTACTGGTAAAATGACATTTGAGTGGACACTTGCAGGGTAGATGGTGGCAGAAAGGTATTCCTTTCATTTCAAGGTATTATAGAGAATGTTGTTTTGCGCGCCCCATATCAGGACCATGGTATTCATTCTCCCAGCTTCTGGAAGCTGCCGACTGCTCACACCTGCACCCCTGCCCTGGAGCTGACCTTAATGGCGGGAGCTACTTTGATCATGTTCCCCCCCACCCCGCCCTGTTCAATAATTGGTTGAGGCAGAGGTACAAAGACCCCTTGTCTCAGTGGGGCATGACTCTGAATGGTTATCCTGGTGGGCAATGAGGACCCTATCACTGGTGGTATGTGGAACTCTGATAGCTACTGGCGTGCTCCAGCTGTACAACTGTTAACACTTCAATTAGTGGTGAATGGGGTGAATGGAAGACCAGTGGAAAGGAATGCACTAGCTATTGCTACATCTCAGGCATTTAAGAAGTTTAGGGGAAAGAGTAATTATAAGGACAATAGAATTAGAAGGTTGAGTACAATTAATGCATTGGAAGAAGATATGAAAGGCTGAGATGATTAATCACCAATTTATGGAAAAATCTGAAAGTCAGAAGTCCTACTTGGCAGCATTTAGAGAGACTCATTTACTATAGCCAGAGGGCAGAAAAAAGCTGAGGCTCAGATCCAGAACTTAATTATAAAGGTACCAGAGCTCTAGAGAAGACCTGAATTCTCGATCACAGTGAGCCAGCTAAACTAGGGTCAAGACCCTAATTGGGAAGACAAAAAAGTCCTGAAATTTGGGGTGGCAACATCTAGGTTGATTGCATATAAAAACTGTAAGACCCTCTTATTTCTGAACCCTCTTGACCTGTGGAAACGATGTACTCTTTTTTAGACAGTGCTCTGTCTATGCTTGATGATGATGCAGGAGCCTATGCCTTGAGAGACAAGATCTCCCTGCCAAGGCTCCACCTCCAGCTCTCCTCATGGCCATGACCAGCAATTATGTCACGCCCTCACAAAACTAAACCGAGGAAGTGCTGGTCTAATAAGGGAGGAGAAGAACCCTCAAGGACTTGAGGAACCTACAGAGCACAAACCATCAGGAGCCAGGAGAGTACGTTTGGATCCAAAGAGTGATGGATCAAGGAAAAGTGGACATAAAGTGAGAAATGATAGTTTATTGTTATGAGAACACTCTCCTGTCACTTAGGATTTAACACCCTTGGAAGGACCTTAGGAGATGATACAATGGATCATCAAAGCTTCCAAAAAAGTGTTAGCCAACACTAGATAAAGTAAAATTGATAAAATGACCGTGGCAGATGGTGAAAGTCAGTTCAAAATGAAGAGAGCATATTGAAGTGAACATACAGGTAAATTTCAGAAACCAACCAGTGGATTATATTTTGTAGGAAGACACTCTATTTACCCACACAGTCGAGAACCATGTGGACAGAAGAAAACAAGCATTGTTGAGAAGCTCAGTTGCCTGTCCTCTATGGGTCTGAGCTAAAGGTAGGAAAAGATAGTATCACAGAAGTGGGTTCCCCGATAGCAATGGGAGTGATAGAATTTCCACATAGAAGTCATTCTGTTTACCATTTCTGCTTGAAGTCTTTGGTCAGAACCATCAACCAAAGACTTACAGAGTGTTTAACTCATTAATAAGAGATTCTGCATAATATCATATTACACCAAGGAACTCACTTTACAGCAAAGGAGGTAAAGCAGTGGCACATGATATAATCCATTTGTCCTATCATATAGTGTCTGACCCAAAGGATGCCACTTTCATAGGGTGATAGAACGGCCTTTTGAAGAATCATTTAAAGAGCCAGAGTTGAATGTTACCTTGCAAAGATGGGTGCTATCTTCCAGGAGGCAGTAAAAATGCTACATCAATTACCATTACGTGATGCTGTGTCCTCAACAGGTAGAATTCAGGGGTCCAGGAACCACGGAGTGGAAGCATGAGTGTCTTTCTCACCATTGCTTTTGATAACCCACTTGGAGAATTTGTGCTTTTTATTCCCACTACACTGAACTCTCTAGATTTAGAGGTCCTCGCTCCCAAAAGAAGAAAACTTCTGCCAGAGTACATTTTAAGAATCCCATTAAATTTTAAGCTATAACTACCTCCTGGTCACCTTGGGCTCCTTATGCCAAAAGACCAGCAGACAAGGAAGGGAATCACCATCTTATTCAGGGTTTATTCATTCTGATAGTCAGCAGGAGGTAGGGCTATTGCTTTACAATGGGGGCACGGAGGGGTAGGGTTGACATCCAGGAGATTCACTGGGGAATCTTTTGGTACTCCCAACTGAGACTTGCCTAATTTTGATAGTAAATAGAAAAGAAAAACATAAAAACCAGGTGCTTAGACTCTTCATGGATGAGCATCTGGGTTACCCTTGTCCCTTCATGTGAACCACCCAGATCAACAGAGGCGCTAGAAGGTGAGGGGAATATAAAATAGGTAAGGGGAGTGAAATGATGCCCATCCATTGCCTCCAGGAAACCAAAGCAGGGACTAGTGGCAGGGATTAGTTTATCCCACTATTTTCCCTTGTTAAGTTTCCCCAGGGAAAGAAAACAACCTGAGTCCTAGAGGTACTGGTCCCAGATGAGCTGAAGCTGTTATATAAAGCAAGTGGATCTGAGTAGTACCACAATAGTGCTGCATCCCTAGGTTTCCTTTTAGGACTCAGACTCTCATTCCTCCAGCTCCCAGGGACCTACTGAGCCTCCAAGCTGGGGATCTGGAAAGTGGGAAGGAGCAATGGGCTGAATGCAAGAAGATCACCTAATCGATCTTCAGTCCTAGTCCCAGGGCTTCCAGGTTGTGGGAAAGGAAACAGCCACATCTGAGAGACTTGTTCACTGTTGGATAAATCAGTTCTTTCTGTTTGACAAAGCAACCAGAAATATGGGAGAGGTGAGACTAGGAGGTTGAAACACCAAAAGTCACAGAGTAGGTTTGTGGTGAAGGTGGGATTTGAGCTCAAGTTTTTAATTCAAGGCCCCAGGTCACTCCGTGATCTCAGAAATGTCTTTCCAGCTTCTAGATAAGTTCTGGTT
This sequence comes from Macrotus californicus, assembly GCA_007922815.1. Taxonomy (NCBI): domain Eukaryota; kingdom Metazoa; phylum Chordata; class Mammalia; order Chiroptera; family Phyllostomidae; genus Macrotus; species Macrotus californicus. The sequence goes on from VMDR010001741.1 coordinate 26,968, forward strand.
TTGCCGTGGAGGACACCGAGGCTCTGGCAGGCTAAGTGACTTTCACGAGACCCACAGCCAGGTCTTCTGACTCAGAGATCCAGACTTGTTCTGCAATACTATATTCAGTGAAATTCAGTGTGCTAAACGTGTTAGCTAGGTGCCCTTTGAGGTAGGTTCTGAGGAATTGAGCTGTTAAAAACTACCTGGTGTCACCTTATTCACCACCCACATCTGCCTGACCCCCAAGACAAGGCTCTTTTAATTGTGCCATCATCTTCTCTAGAGTAGTAAGTGTGACTGAGGACTCCAGCACAGGTCAACCCATGGCAAACAGCTGCCACAGGTGGATGTTTAATAGATGTTTGTCACCTGAATGAAGGTAAAGGGTTTGGTTCAGAGACCGACTGCCAATGTGTAGAAATTCCTGGACATTAGTAGGATGTCTGAGAATTCAACTCAATTCTGACACTATCTCCCCAGAGGTAGAGTCAGATTCCACAGGTTAAAGGTTAAGTACTACAAGGCTGCCCCCACCCTCCAAACTTCAGACACCAGCAGTTAAGCCTAGATTGTTGCCAGGCCTTCTGACTTTCTTGCTATAGATTGGAAGTTGCCAGGACTCCATCCTTGGGTTTGATTAATTTGCTAGAGCAGCTCATAGAACCTAGAGAAACATTTTATTTGCTAGATTGCTGGTTTAATATAAAAGAGTATACCTCAGGAACAGCCAAGTGGAAGAGATGCACAGGACAAGGTGTGGGGAAAGAGTGCGGAGATTCCATGCTCTCTCAGTACGCCCCTCTCCCAGAACTTCTGTGTGTTCACCAGCCTGGAAGCTCTCCAAACCCTGTCCTTTGGGTTTTTATGGAGGCTTCGTTACATGGGCATGATTGGCTAACTCGTTGACCACTGGCAATTGATTCATCCTCTAGTCCTCCCCTTCCAAGAAGTCAGGGGGTGGGATTGTAAGTTACATCACTCTGTTCATGGTTGGTTCCCCTGGCAACCAGCCCCCATCCTTAGGTGCTTTCCAGAAGTTGCCTCACTAACATACACCCAGTTGTGGTAGAAAGGGGCTTGTCTTGAAAAGAAGACACCCATTTCACCTTTATGTCACTGAAGGATTTCAGGTACTGAGAACAAGGGACCAAATATTATATAACAAAAGATGTTCCCATTGCTGTAATCACTCAGGAAATTCTAAGATTTTTGGGAGCTGTGAACTAGGAACCCTGGACAAAGATCAAATATATGAGAAATACATTTTGGTTACACAAGGGATCAAATACATATTTCTTGTAAATCACAGCATCACAGAAGGTCACCAACTTGATGAAACAGGGCCAAGTAGGAAAGAGGAAGAACAGAATCACCTTATGGCAGAGAAAATAGGCTTTGCCATTAGAAATACCTGCGTTCAAATTCAGGTTTAAAACCATTTGCTGGCTCATTAACCTGAGGTAAATAATTTCTTCGAGTCTTAGTTTCTTCATTTGTAAAACAGAGAGTGATACTATTATCCCACAGAGAACGGCTATGTTATTACACAGCATCGTGCCTGTCAAACCTTTATACAAGGCTTGGCTCCCAGAAGTGTGCAGTCAAGATAAGCTATTTCTAGGGTGGGGGAGGGAGGAACTTCCCTCTGTTCCTCTGGGCTCTTCCTGCCGCTCTAGTCATTAAATCCACATGAGACAGATGAACAAGAGTAAATAACTAAATTAGATTGCATTGGTATGTAAAGGAGCCCCATCCAGTGAGGGAGTCAGAGGCCCCACATACATGAGAGTCTCAGCAACAGAGGGCAAAATGAGGTACATGTGACATTCTGAGTTGAGGATGAGAAAAAGTGCCATGGGGCTTCAGAGCAGAGGGCGGAAGGTCATTCATAGGTTGGTAAGAAGAGATGTTTGGTAATCAGAAATTTACCCTGCCCTACAGATAGGGGGTAAAAAGTCATTTCTGGTGATAACTCTTATTATGGGGCAAGACCACTAATTTAAGTTCTTTCAACTCTTTAAAGTAAAAGCTTCTGATGAGCCTGTAGGGTCTCAGTTGCCTTCCGCTCAAAAAAATTCACATGCCCAAGTGGCACACCTTGGGTGGGGTGGGCAGGGAGCCTGTTCCCAATGCTAGATGCTCTTTGGTTTGAATCTTCACTCTCTCTTTGCACCCCAGGTTGTTGCTGTAAGTGCCCAGGTTCCTTACCTGGCGCATTGCCCACTGGAACTCTGTTTTTCTTCCTTCTTCACAACCACTCCAAGTGCCCTCTGGCCTCTGCGCCCCCACCAACTCGTCTCTGGATCCAGGATCGGGGTCCTGCCCCCGTCATGGAATCCTCGTCATGCACGCAGTCATGCACGCAGCCATCCTTTTTCTCGGGACCCCGGTCCAAGTGAACCTGCACATTCTGGCCATGCTTATTAATGGAATTATCGTATAATGAATGGTTAACTTTTACTGAGCACTTGTTCTCAGCTTGGGGCTTTGCCAAGAGCTTGTATCTATCATCTCATTTAACCATAACAGCAACCACAGAGGTAAATTGTATTTTAATCTCTTTACAGAGCAAGAGGTTAAATCTCCAAAAGGTTAAGTTAGGTCCCCAGAGCCCATAGTTCATAATTGGTGCAGTGAGGTTTTATCCTTGGGCTGTACGGCTTCAGGAGCTGTGTTTCCAACTGCAGGAACTATGAATGGCTCCTGCTGCCGGCCTCGCTCTCCATCCAGGGACAGAGGCTGCCGCCTACCTGCAGCCCCCTGCCAGGCCTCTGCCTCCCTTCAAAAACCTGAGGTTGACTTGTCTGAGTTGTGGAAATATGTGTTACCTGAAATATATTAGTTATTTATTTTTGTTTAATTGTTGTTCCTCCACTTGAAGGTCAGTTCCAAGAAGGCAAGGACAATGAAGTGTCATTGACTGTATCCTTAGTTTCCAGAACCAGTTGCTGACACATAGTAGGTGCCCAGGAGAGAGCTGTTGAATGATTACTGAACAAATCCCATAGAGCTCACCACACCCCTCAGACCTCACACTCCCAGGGCTGGCCCAGCTGCAGGTCCACATTCAGGCTCGGTAGCCAGGCCTCCTCCCCTGGCCACTTGCCTCTTGGAAGTCCTTTCTCCCGTTCTGTTGCTGGAAGAAGTCTCTACTTCCCCTCCCCACACTGCAGAGACCTCTAGATCTGTGATTAGAAACGAAAGCTGGCCAAAGGTAGTTTTCTTATCTGCTAAGCAGGAGATGGTGACAGTGTCAATGAGTTTGTTCTGGAAAAGGCCTCCTGTATCCAGAAGATAGGGAGAGAATCAAGGGGAGAGAAGTCTTACCTTGGCATTGCACCATCTTAACCTCTTTGGAATCTGTACTGGAGATAGCATTGGACTCAGCATGTAGCAACTCCAACTGCTCCCTATCACTCCCCCTGGGGGTCCCCTGGGATATGTCATATTTCTCTCTGACATTTTTGGAATATTTTATGATTCATTCTTGGAACGTCACCTTTTTAACTCTTTTCCCATGGAAGAATTTCTTCTTCCTTAGGTGCAGGCCAATGTGGAAACTCAAAGAACTTATGTAAACAGAAAATTGGGACACTCTTTGGTGCTTCATCTCCTGTTATCCCCAAAAGCGTGACCTATGAGAGTCTAACAGCTTATTAGCTTGTTCTAGAGACCGTTGAGACTGGAAGGACCTTATTTTTCAGAGGCAGGACTTGGCCAAGGACATAGCCCAGGTCTTGATACTTTGAGTTCTGGATTCTTTGCCTTCCACCTTCATAAATCCATGGAGCCTGGTTTAGTGTGGTGTATTAACATAAACTAAGATAAGCCAAATGTTTTAGTTTGCTCAATAGTACTCGTGTTTTCAAATAATGCTTTCCTAATTCTCTTATTAGGGCAGAAAAGCTGAACTGAGTGGGCCTTGGACACCAAATAAGAGAGTAAAACTTCACAAGAAAACTCTTGGGGGGCAGAATAAATATTTGTAAATATTTTCTTTTTTGATGCTCCTAATAACCCTGTGAGAAAGACATTTTTTCTTCATCTTATGGATAAAAACATAAGGCTCATGGAAAGTAACTTGCTTCAGGTCTCACAGCTTGTAACAGGGACAGGATCTAAATGCAGATGAACTTGAGGTCTCTTCACAACCCTACAGTCTCCAGGAGTAATTTGGGTCTTATGAAAGGTTGACTTTCTGTAGAAGTGCAGGGACTCCTTGGTCAGCAGCCTGGGGCAGTCATTTGTAACTTCTAGGAGGGAGGAGGGGGTCTGTGATAGCAGCTGTTACACCCCACTGCATTCCCTTGTTCCACCCCTCTGACATCATGGGTGTGCTGCTTATGTCTGAAAGACCCCACCTAGAGAGGCTCCACCCAGTGGCCCAGCACCATGGAAATGAGCCCATCCTCTGGGCCAGGGGTTTCAGTCCCTGCTCCCAAGGTAGAGAATGAAGCCAAGCACTACATGAGTGTCATGCCAAACATCAGAGCCTAAGACCCAGAGGTAAGGTATTGGAGGCATCCAAGACATTCCAGTAGTTCCATCTCAGTGACTTAAGATTACAGTTCTGTGGAATATTCTTCCAATGACTCCTGATAGCATTTAGACTAAAGTTTAAACTCTTGTTCTGGCATACAAGGTTCTTCTTGATCTAGTTCTTGCCCTAGCATCTGTCTCTCCTTTCCTCTCACACCTTTGCTCTAACCCAGCAATTGTCAACGGGTGTGTCGCAAGAATTTTTCAAACATGCAATATCTATTTAGTCAGGGGCACTGACCTCTTTTCCCTTAGACTTTCAAATAAAAAACAGCCAACACAACAATAGCTCTCCGGTGTGACTGAATCGACATTATACATATTTTTTTGTCAGCTAGGTCACAGAATTTAGTAATTAGTGTATGTGTGCCATCAGATGAGAAAGGATGAAAGTCGCTGCTCTCACCACATGAACTGCCACCAATGTGTCCTGCCCCTGACTCTTCACAACTGATTCCACTGGCTGACACACTCGTGACTTCTTTGTCTGGGTAACTCTGCCCCATCTCATAAAACTCAGTGTCTTGGCCATCACACCTCCTCTGGGAAGTCCTCCTGCAAGCCCGGGCCTGGATGAGGCATGCGTCTTACTGACGCAACTGCTCTGCATTACACGTCTCTCTGCTTGGCTGTCATCTCCCTTAGGATGTGACTCCAAAGAAGGGACTGTGCTTTCACCCATGTCGATTTCCCCAGTGCCTAGGAAAGATTGGTCCTATTTGAACAAAATATTTGGAAGAGCTTGTGGATATTTCTCACCATCAAAGTGAAAATCTTTTTTATACCTGAGTATACATAAAGATGATATAAAACACTTCTTTTCCCATGTTTCCATCTCCTATGCCAGAATCTAATTCACATAATCACTTAGGACCTGGGGGCTTTCTTTCCCATTTCCCACCTGCACTTGCTCCTCCCCGGCCCAGAATCTCAGCTTCAACCCAAAGGGGCAGCAGTAAATCTGTAGAGCTGTAAGCCCTTTAGCTTCTTCAGAGTGGAGTATCAGCCAGCTAAATTGGCATCTCTCTTCCTAATGCTGACCAACTTTCTTAGTAAACCTTCAATGTGCTTTTGTGCTGACACAACCTTTACGTCTTTACTCTGTCTTGCTAATGATCTCTTCTCTGCAAAGGGTTTGTTCTGATTCAGTGTCAAATGTTTATTAAGCTTCCATTCCTCTGGGTGTTGGGAAAGCAGAGTGAGTCATCTTCCTACCCCACAAATCTGACTAGGACCCTCCAAGCCTTCAGTGATATCTGATCACTTACTCTACAGAGTACAAGCCCCTTCACATGACATGCCCAGCCCTCCATGCCGTGGTTCGGGCCCAGCTGTCGCTTTATGGCTCCCCTCACTCTCCTCGCCTTACCCAGCCACCTCTGTCCCACCTTCACGTGGTTCACTGTCCCAGACACATCGCATTATCTGTAAGCTCCTATGGAAGGTGGACTTTTTCAGGCTTCTGGGCCTTGGTTGCTATTTACTCTGACTTGATCTTTCTTTTTTCTTTTCTTTTCTTTTTTTATTTCCTTTGAAGTATGTTCAACTAAATCCAACCTGCCCTTCACCACCTCGCTGCAATAAAATGCTCCCTTATGAAGACTGTCTGGCTACCCTACACAGATTCCTTTCCTATACGCCTCATTTGGTGGAAGAGAAATATGAATTCTTTTCTAGTAGATATTAAGCCCTTTGAAGTGGGAATCTCTGACGTCTCCTTTTGTCCCCTAGGTGCTTAGTACCTGGCCTGTAGTAGAGCTCGATCAGGGTTAGTAAAATGAAATGAAGAGTTAAAGAAACAAGTGAGTGAACAGAAGGCCATTCTTAAACCAGTGAGAGGTAAGTAAACAAGCAGTCCCCGTGCAAAGTGCCAAGTACTCTCATAGTTCAAATCTGAATAAGCACAGAGAGTAGAATACATCTGATTTGCCAGGGAAAGTGGAGAAAGACCAGGGAAGATGTCCTGGGGAAGGGGACACTGCAGCTGTGTCTTAAAAGAAGATATGTCTTCATCACGTGGATGGAGGGAAAGGCATTTGCAAGGAGGGAATGGTGTGTAGACACAGGCATGAGAGAGAGCTCTCTTGCTAGGGAAAGATGCATCCCACATCACAGTGCTGCTGAGCACAGACAGGTCATAGACACCCCCGCAAAAGGTGAAGGGCCTGGAATACCAGCCTAAGGACAATGATGACTCCAGCATGCACACTGGATGTAGTTGCTTAAGAAGTTACGAGAGAATGAGAATGGGCCGTGTCTGCTCTCACAGCTCCCTCTGCTTGCTTTATCCTGGACCCCCACCATCTTTTTCATGATCTATGACTCACATTTTTATCAAATTTGAGAAACCATTTCATTATGCTTACCTATTTCCCCACCAAGATTAAAAATAGCACATACACATAAAAATATTGGGCTCTGACTGGTGTGGCTCAGTTGGTTGAGTGTCATCCTACAAAGCAAAATATCACCGGTTCGATTCCTGGTCAGGGCACACGCCCAGTTTGGTCCCTGGTCTAGGGGTGTGTACAGGAGAGGTAACAGATGGATGTTTCTCACTCGCATGGATGTTCTCTCCCTGTCTTTCTCCCTCCTTTCCCCTCTCTCTAAATATAAATAAATAAAAATCTTTAAAAAATTGGAAAATACCTTACAAAGTCTTGCATCACCACACATAAATACAACCCTTTCTTATAATTGGCACATTCCATCTTATTTATTTTTCTAAGCACAGCATACTATGGTTTTGTGTAATCATATATCATGAATCTTTTTTGTATGTTCTTTGTTTTGGAAGGGATCAATTACGAAGACCCTCTTTCGATAGAGAGGAAGGCCCCAAGAGACAGGTGCAAGATACCACCTTTATCACCGAAAGATCATGGCTTCAGGCATGCAGGCAAAAGCCCTAATGCTGCCCTCAGAGTAAGACATGTCCACAGCAACCAGTGTCAGCGAGCTGGCCAAGCTGGAGGAGCCTCGTGCATCCTTATCATGCACTCCAGCAGAGAAATGGCGTGGGGTGTGTGTGTGTGTGTGTGTGTGTGTGTGTGTGTGTTGTGGGCGGGGAGGTCTGTGACAGGCTGGTTCCAAAAACACAGCGGGCCCAGAAAGGCCAAGCTGGACATGCTCCATTCCTGTTCCCAGACTTGAAAGTAAGGAGAGAAGCTACAATTCTTCTCTGCATGTTTCCCTTCTGAAAGAAGGCAGAATTTTCTTTCCTGTCATCGAACCCTGCCCCTTCTGGGGCCTGGCAACACAAATGCAGAGTAATAGATTAGGCAGAGCAAGTCTCAGCATAGCTACTGGCGGAACCTTCTCAGATAGACCCTCGTGCAGTCCCTGGGTTACCTGTCTCTGTCATGTCCTCCAGTGCACCCTGCACTTAACTGCCTCTCAGTCCTCCAGTACTGAAATGACCTGTGACCTCTTCTTCCACCACTCTGGGGGGTGAGTTCTCTGAGAGCAGAGACTCATGACTGTGCTCACTCTCGGACTCTTCGACGATCACCCAAACCTGGTACAGCTCCTGAATCAGTGTCTGAGGAGGCACAAAAGAACACACCTAATTTCCCTTGTTTCGCAAGCTTGGGTCCCATCCTTGGCTCTGTGAAAGTTCCTTTTTCTTGCTTGTTGTGTCTCTCAGTGTCACCTGTCTGGTGAGGTCAGATACTCAGGGCGAATCAGTCTATTGACAGCAAGGGGGTGGGAGGCTTTGTAGCCAGGTCAAGCCCAGCGACAGAGTCTCAGGGGACCAGCTGGACTGAGCGTGATGTAACCACACCTCCAGGCCTGGTATTAGACTCCTCTAATTTGGTTTTGAAAACATGTGGTTTTGTCCTTGTTCAAATATTGATTTTAAGTAACTTGAGCCTGGCAGAAAAGGCCTCTGCCAAGGCCAGTGAGGCTGTTTGTTGCCTTAATGACATTTCTGTGTGTTTGTGTGACATGGGCTGGCGGTCGAGTTGTCGCTCCCAGGGAAGATTTATGGGACTTTACACTTTGGAAGATATTGAGGCAAACTGTTGATGAAGGCTCAGGGCATAAATCAGACCCACTCGGGCCAACAAAGGACACTTTGGAAAACTTGCCAGGGGCCTCTCTCCTCCTGTGAGCGAGGGGTTTGGATTAGGTCAGCTGGTTTTGGAGCGTGCTCCCTCCAGCTCTTGGATTTCAAGGAGCAGCTGCAGGGAGGCAGAGAAGAAGTGCTTTTGGGTGGGACGGTGAGCAGGAGGGGCCCATTTTAGAATCTTATCGGTTGTGTAGTCATGCTTCTTACTAGATCTCAGTAGGTAAAAATAAAACTTGAAAACCATAGAAGACTTTTGCCATGCCTTCCAGATTTAAAATTCTGGTCCTGAATTACCCTGGGCCCTAACAGGAAACAGATGGCTCACTCGAATGGGGTTATTGAGAAGAGTTTAATGAAGGGACTATTAAGAGAGGTATGAATGGAATTAAGGGAAACAAACAAGAGATGGTGAAGTCCTGGGGGCTGGTCACAGTGCCCTCGGACAGAGCCAGAGCTGTGCTGCGGCTCAGGCAGAGAGCCGGCTGGTGGGAGCTGAGGTCTTTGGTAGAGGAACATGACCACTGTCAACCTGCAGCCCTGCAGAAGGGAGCAGGGAGTAAATACCCTGACCTCTCTTTCTTGTCCTCAGATCTCCTGCGGGGGGCCTCCTATTGGCTGAATCCAACTGGGAGCCAGAGGGTTGATGGGGTTCGTGAAGGACAGGTTCCCAGAGAGACTGAGATGGAAGGTGGATTTGCAGGGGGGTGAATGAAAACTGGCCAGTCTGTGTCAGGAACTCTGCAGACCACTGCAAGATGGCAGGGGGTAGAAAGCACTGCTTCTCCTCTGCTGTGTCTATTACCAACCTTCAGCTGGCATCTCATGCCTTCAGCTACCTTGTTTCTGTTTTTAATCAGATGGGGGCTTGGTGATTTCTTCAAATATTTTCCTGTGCTATGAAAAATGATTCCGTATCTGTCTGAATAGCAGAGTGCTTGTTAGTGGGGTTTAAAGGGAAACAGTAAAGGATACTAAGAACGTGGACATTGAAGTCATACATAACTGCGTGTTGATATTGACTCTGCCTCTTAATAGCTAGGTGACTTTGAGCAAATTATGTCACCTCTTAGAGCCTCAGTTTCTCACCTGTGAAATGGATCTAATCATATTACCTTATGTCACGGGGGCAATGACTGAACGTGTTTAATCCTGTAATGCGCTTAGCGTTCCTCACGTGGCTAAGACTCAAGGGAGAGCACACTGGAAAACACTTAATACACAGTACAAAGTCCTCATTCTCTATTAATTTTTACATTCTTGTCTCCTTTCTGTCCTCCGGTTTTCTGATCACCATGCAGGAATTTGGAGGGAGAGCTCCTGGATTCATGCCAAAAGACATTCAATGAGATGACTGGTAACCCTTGAGTTGACCATGGTACCTCAAACTTTAATGTCTGCCCTTGGGAAAGTCATCCTGCCTATCTGGGACTCAGGTCCTCCAGCTCTGCCATTCTCGGTTATCACAACAAACTATGTCATCTTCTGGGCATGCCAGAGTGCCCTGGAGCCCCAGCTGAGTGCCACAGGTTCTTGCTTTCTCTCTTCAGGCATGTGAGTTTCAGTCAGGGCAGGCTGGCCCCAGCTGCGCTCTTGGCACATAGAATGCCAGCTCCGAACAAAGCCAAAGCAGAGAGGGTCATGGGCACTGGTCAACCCCAGACAATGGCTTCCCCCTCATGCTACCAAATGCTACTCCTGTGGACCCTGGGGAGACAAATAACCAGTTCACATCTCAGCAGCTGTCCCTGGCTGTAAGTCTACACAGTTCACCTTGGCTCTCACTGGCACTGAGAATGAGGTCATACAGGGAGGGAGACAATGGAGAAGACCTCTGGAAGGACAGCAGTAAAACACTCTGTCAGGAGGCGGGAGAGGACCCTGGGGTCATGGGGCCTCGGCAGCTGTCTTTGAGAGGTAAATAACTTCATAAAGTCCCTGACTGGAAGATAAAATGTGTGCTTTTATGTGCACCAAAGGCCATCTCTAGATTCTTCTCTCATTGGGTTATTTTTTGAATCAATTTTCTTAAGGTGCAGGAGTGTAGTGCAGTAGAATGAGCAAAAACTAGGCTAGTGAGAGGAAAGATCATCTGAAAGATTTTCAGAGCCAGAGAGGACGTATGGTGGGCTTGGTAGTCCAGTTCATGCCCACCTCTCCAGTACTCTCTCCTCATTCCCCAGGTGCCAGCTTCACTGGACTTCCCCCAGTTCCTTCCCCACCCCCACCCCCACCCAACATTCAGACCTGAGACTGGCATACTCTGAGTTCTTCTTCTGGAAAGCTCTTCCTTGTCACGCTTCCCTTGGCTCATTCCTGTTTATTCTTCACATTTCAGTTTATTTGTCATTCTTCAGGGCCTTCCCTCATGCCCCTTGTTTGTTCTTTTCTCCTTTCTGATGGCTGAAATGTAGTTGTGATATTGGAGTTTGAGCAGTCATTCTGGGCCATGAGGTAGTTAAAGCTGTAGATTAAAGGGGAGCAAGACAGAAGGAGCTGTGTTCCCTGAAGTTCTCATAAAGCTGCCTGCTGGTTCTGAATTTCCCACCTCTAGATTTAAAAAAAAATTTTTTTTTAATTGAGGTAAAATTAATATAACATAAAATGAACCATTATCCAATTTAAAGTGTATTTATAGTGAATCGCATTTAGTATAGTCACTATGCGGCCTGAAGATCACCTCTGTCTAGTTACAAGATTAATCATCCCAAAAGGGAACAGCACGCCTATTAAGTAGTCACTCCTCATCTCACCTTTCCCTTAGTCCCTGAGAACTGCTAGCCAGCGTTCAGTGTCTATGTATTTGCTTATTATGGACATCTCGTATAAATGGAATCATACTATATGTGGCCATTTGAGTCTGGTTTCTTTCATTTAGCATAACATTTTCGAGATCCACACCAGACCATGTATCAGTGCTCTGTTCCGTTTCATGACTGAATAACAGATGTATGTGCATACTACATTTTGTGTACCCATTCACCTGTGGATAGACATTTGGGTTATTTCTACTTTTTGACTCTTTTGAATATTGTGGCTATGAACTTTTGCGTACAAGTATGTTTAGACTTCTTTCACACAAGACAGGAATATATTTCTATTTAACCCACTGTTATTTGGATTTTTGTCCTCTCAACTGACCATACTTTTAGCTGATACAAGAACCTAGAAATTTCCATTTTAAAACATTATATTTCCTCCCTGTCTATCCTGTCTGGAAGTAGAGAGTGTTAAGAAGCAGAAAGATCTTAAGTTATCATTTTCTGTCCACCACCATTTCCTGTGTTTCTTTAGGCCTTGGCAACTATCTCAAACGGGGATAAACAGGCCCTCGAAAACAGAGGTCTAAACCAGATAATCTCTTGAGCTCTCTTGGATTCTTCAAAGTATGTTTTGAAAGGGCTGGGGATTACAGGAAACAGCATGAAACTCATTGAAATGTCACTTTCTTTGGAACACTTTCCTTAATTCATGTCTTTCCTTTGTCCTCCAGCAGGATTTTTTGCTTTTGTTTCCCTGCCATGTGGCAGCTCTAAAACTGTGTTTTCCCTGATCCATCTTAAATTTATTGTGTACATATCTGTTCTCTTGGTAGAGCATACAATCCTGGAAAATAAGTACTTTAAGTGAAGTCCATTCTTTCAAGCAAAGCAAGCACATAAAAGTCAACCACAATAATTTATATTCTAGGTGTTTCTTCTCATCCAGTTCATTGTCATTTAAAGGCCCTCTGATTGCTTGGGCCTTGGTATCTATGTTTTAGCTTTTCTTCTAGAACTCCTTTAGGGGATATTATCCTTCCAGTTGCCAATCTTGACTCTACCCAAGTCCATCTATTCACTTGAGCCACACCTATGGCTTGGGGTCCATGTAATACAATAGTCTTAGACCCATGAATCTCCATGGTTGGCCAGTCCTTGCCTGACTCCTCCGTTCCTAGTGCAGAGGAGTTCAGGAAGATTCTAGGTCATAGGTTCTCAGAAAGTGTTTATTGAAGAATTCCTAAAAGATACAAAGACCTTAGTTAATCAGTTTTGCTGTTGTTTTTTAAGCAAGAAATAAAACCTAGAGACAAAGCTTAATCTTGATTCTTGTGAGAATCTTAGTTGAAGATGGAAAGAAAAACAATTCTTTAAGTCTGAAGTTATATTTCTAGTTCCCTTATTTCTCCCTAAACATTCTCTTCCTTTCCCTCTAAATTAGTAAATTCTTGGTATATATAAAGGGTATATTAAATGAATTAAACTTGACAATTTTTTAAAGTTAATAATAGCTAATTTATAAATTATACAGGTGCTTATCACTACAAAAATTACATGGATCATCTCATTTATTCCTTGTGAAATAATTATAGATACTATCACTATTTTTATTTTACATATGAGAACAGTGAAGCCTCTCAGGTGGGAGAAGTAACTTGTCCAAAATCTCCTAGTTAGTAACTGAGAGGACACAATTTCTCTTAGCTCATCTAATATTAGTCTACGTGCACTCTGCTATACCCAAAATGAAGTTCAAATTTATGCAGATATTTCCATGCCTCCATTTATCCATTCGTCAAGTTTGTCCTGAGTGTTTCTGCTTGGTCACTTGTTTGGGATAAAGAGATAACTTAGATGGAGTTCTATGCAGGGTAATATGAAGAATTTTGACATTATTTTTTCTGGCACACTTATTGAAGCTAATTAGTAGCTTCAATCACATGATTTTTTTTTTAATGGTGGTACCCTTCTGAGATGTTCCATCTCTTTAATAGTGAAAGAGAAGTTAATACGGGTAGTAGCAGTGCTTCTAGTAAAGTATCCGTTGTGTAGTTGAGTAGCAGAACTCAAAGATATCAGGTCCTAATCCTTGGGACCTGCAAACGTTGTCTTATGTAGTGAAGACTTTGTAGACATGATTAACTTAAAGATCTCCAGATAAGGTAATTACCCAGGTGGGCCCTAAATGCAATCACAAGTGTCCTTGTAAGAGGGAGTGAGATAGAGACCCAACTATACACAGAGAGAAGGCAATGTTACCGTGGAGGTACAGACTGGAGTGATGCAGCCATAAGGCAAGAATGCTGGCACCCCAGAAGCTGGAAAAGGCAAAGAGTGAGTTCTCCCCTAGAATCCTGATTTCAGACTTCTGATCTGCAGAACTGTGAGAGAATAAATTTTTGTTGTTTTAAGCCAAGTTTGTGATAATTTGTTAGAGTAGCTGCAGGAAACGAATACATAAATTATCATACTTTGCTGCTTTGATGGTCCCCGGAATCCTTAGAACCCAGGACAGAAATAAAACTCACAGTAAGAGACTGAGTTTCAGAAAAATAAATTGACTTACCCAGGGTCACATGTCTAGCAGGCAGTGGAGATGAGATTAAAACCTGGCTCTGACTAACTCCTGAGTTTTGAAAATCACTTTGTAGTTTATAAACACTTTGACTTAAGTGTCTTAAAATTTTTTTATGGGCACTCAGAGCAGATTTTATTTTTTCTCTTCTCTTCTTCTTTTCTTTTCCTTTCCATATCTTTGTTTTATTTTCTTTCTTTTTCAAAAAATAAAGTGGGCATCTGAGATTCAGCAAGGTGAGCAGACATGACTTAGGTTACTGTGGAGGAGCTAGGACTGGAACCCAGGCTGGGTCTTCAGATTCTCTGCCACTGCACCCACACCCACGGTAAGTTCAAATGATGGATGAGGAGGTCCTGTCATGAGCTTCCTGGCAGCCTGACTGCAGGCACCCCCAGCTTATCAGTCTGACCTTTGGTTTTCCATAGCCACCCCATGGGGAGGAAGCTGCCAGTAGGAGGCCAAGGCTGGTATTGTCCTTATTTAGAATTGCTTTCACTTAAACTAGGCTTGCTCTTACAAAACATGTTTATTCTGGTTTCCTCTCCCTCCTGGCTGCCTGACCAGTGTGAGCCCAGAGCTCAGCATCTCCAGCTCTCAACCATGGGCCAGGCAGGGCAGGGCAGGGCAGGGCAGGGCAGGGCAAGGAGAAAAACATGAGACTCTGGAGAAAGCATACAGGAGGGCATGATTTCCTTTCCCAAGTTGTGCACTAAACGGAATGGACAGCCTCTCTTCAGGGGTATTGCTGTGGGTCTTGGGGAGAAAGTAGTAGTCATTCAAACTACTCCTTAGATAAGACTGACCTTAACTTAAAATCCAAATAGTTTTAGAGTCACAATAATGATGGTGATATTTTTAATAATGTAGCAACTTATTTATCTTAAATACTTACTATATAAACCAAGAATGCTATTAAATCTCTTATGTATTTCATTTTGTATAATCTTCAGGATAACTGTATTTGATAGGTACTTTTAAAACCTTGATTTACACATAAGAAACTGACTCTTAGAGAGGTCAAGGCCATATGGCTAGTAAACCACAGGAGCTGGGATTTGAAGACAGGTCTGTTTGGGTCCAGAGTATCTTTTCTTATACAACATTTTTCTTTAGGGGCTCTCTGGACTAGGCTCTCTGTTAGAAGAGTGAGATTCAGAGAGCAGAGTGACTTGCCCAAGGTCACACAATAAATTCTTAGCAGAGCTCTTTTTCCAGGATTCCAGAACAGTGTTTTTCCTAATAATTTACTCCAATGCAAACTATAATTTTAAAAGGAAAAACAGGTAGTTTAAGATTTCCCACTTGCTGTAATTTGAAAGGCTTTTTCTCCCCTCTCCTTACCTCTTCAAATCCACTTTCGAGGTATTATTGTCTTTGGGACCAATACATTTCTTCCATGGGCATATCTAGGTACACGTTGACATTGAGACGAAAGAGAAAGCCTTGGAGTTGAAGGGGAGTTGCTTGTCAAGTTCCTTTTAAAAACTTGTCACAAGTGTATGTTCATGATATATCCTTTCCTATAAGTCATCTGGGCAACAGCTCAGCTAGCTAGCTGCCTGCTGAGCAGCCTGACACCAAGGAATAGACAAGAGTCACACACAGTAACTATGCTATTCATTCAGCTTTATTGAATGTATGTTCACTCAAAGTAGAACATCAACATACATTAATATCCTACTCATACTCTAACAATCTAAGAGAGATATGACACACACAGAACAACTAATGGGGGACAATGAACCCGAGTCCCAGAGTCTCAGTCTGCGGGTCTGGGAGACAGCATGCATGGTAGGCAAAGGAGTTGTCAGTGTCTTGCAAGGAAGGATCTCCAGGCCAGGTGGGCAGCAGGGCAGATGAAGTCCTCAGTCCAACAGAGCAGAGTCCTGAGCAGCTGATGCCCAGGGAGGTTAGCATGGCGTGGAGCAGCACACTGGTGTGTGGAGCTCAGCTGTCTCAGCAGTGGTCTGGAGACTACCTCAGTTATACCTTGAAAGTGGTGTACTCCACCCTTCTGGGTCTTTTGATAAATGTCTTGGCACCCCTGATGCCAAGTGTGGAATTTCCCCAGGAGCCTATCTATGGGTGGTCCCACTCTGCAGACATGGCTGTTCCAATCACATGTGCAGATATCTTAGGTGTGTCTCTTTGTCAGATGTGTCTGCTCTGACTTACCTGGTTTCCCTCTTGAATCAAAGTGTCATGGCTGACTGTCTTGACTGGCATGAGTGACTCCACTTTGTTTTACATACTTCATGCTGTCTTGACCTGGACCAATGCCATTTTATTGGTCCCTCCACATAACTTTACAAGAAGAGCATTTCATGAAACATGTCTCCTGGAGTCATCTCATGGAACCCACTCTTCTGGGGAGTATCCCCGTTTTACAGGTGGGTAAAGTGAAGTTCAGAGGCAACCTTCTATTTGTCCACAGCAAACAGCTGGTACAGGGGTGGAACTGGTCCTGCAACCTGAGTTTTCTGATTGCCTGGTGATGCTACACAGAGACGCTGCAACAAGGTGGGTTTCTCCCAGGCCACACAGCTCCCTGCTGGGCCACCATTCTGAGTTTTTATCGCTTGGAAATAAGAATGTGTTGAAAATTCTAATCTTGCTTTGTAGAGGGAAGGAGGAGAGGAAAGAAAGACTCTCAAGTGAATTTTCTATGTAGTAGGGGAGGAGAGGGTGATAGTTGAGGAGGAAAGCAACCCAAGAAACAATAAAAAATATACTCTTCTTCTCAAATTACTCTCTCATGGAATCTAGAGCATGTATTTCCAAATAACCTTTCTAAAATGGGTGCCATGCACAGATAGGTGTAGTCTTCTTCCCAGCATCTGGTCCATCTTGAGTTTTGATGCAGATGTCAACATCTGTGTGGAGAGCCAGATCAGCAATGAAAAGGGGTAGATGAGTGGATGGGTGGGGAGGGGTATTTATTCCTTCCCTGTCCAGTGGATCTGGAAGGGAAGGTTACTTTGGGGGCCAGCCAGAGTCTGCCCATTGCATATCTGGTTCCCTTTCCCTTCCCCTATAGTTCTGTTTCACTTTTGTTCTAAGACTCCTCTGTTTATGATGCCCTTCCAGAGATGCCACATTTTTGACAAGTTTCATGGTTGGCCTTACAAAAGGCAGTTATGATGCCAGTTTAATGGGGAGGACAGGACTATCCTCATGTCTTCTGGACTCCCTTAGATTTTTCTTATGTCTGCCTAGTGGCAAACGGCATGGGTGTACTCTCCCCAGAGTTTGAAGAGAAGCCATGGTCACTTTGCTGAAAGTAAGCCTTGATATTCTCATCCATATAATAGACACAATAATCTTCACCTTACTTAGCTCATGTGCTAGTGAAGAGCAAAGAAATATGGAAATTTTAAAAACTCTAAAATGTTAGACAAAGTGCTCAATTATTGGGCAGACTATAATCTGGAGATTTCCCTCTCCCTAATGGAAAAGAAAATCCTAGGTAGTCATTAATTTGGCAAATGGTTGCTACCCAGAATCTCCTCTCCTTTTCCAAGTAGACCACAAAGGATGGACGTGCAGCAGTGATGGGTAGGAAGGTGCTTTCCTGGTTGAATCGAAGCTGATTTTCAAGTCTCAGATCTGCCATTTGCTAGCTGACTGTTGCTAAGCAAAGCACTTACTCTTTTCAAGGTCCAGTTTGCTAATCTGTAAAGTGGGACTGTAATGCTTACCTCACAGGGTTTTTGTGGAACATACTAAGAAACAAAGTCAAAGCGAGCAGCCAAGAACTGAACACCCGGCTTGTATCAACTCATTGACATTAATGACCTCAGCACTTACAATGTCTTGGAACCCTATGCTTTATTAGACTGTTTTTAGAGTTAAGAGGATTGGAGCTTGGGGAAGTTAAGCAATTTGCCTAAAATCATAAAGTAAGTTGGAGAGGTAGACTTCTAATACGTCTCTTTATTCCAAAGACTGGTAACTTCCCCCTGCCTCACTTTACCTGT
Organism: Macrotus californicus; assembly: GCA_007922815.1. Lineage (NCBI taxonomy): Eukaryota > Metazoa > Chordata > Mammalia > Chiroptera > Phyllostomidae > Macrotus > Macrotus californicus. Next base: position 44,875 of record VMDR010001741.1, read on the forward strand.
CAGTGTAAAGGTGGAAATACTTTAAAAGCAGTAAAATGATGTAGAGAGGGATTTATTGTGATGCACAAACACTTAGTAAGGACCTGTTATGTGGAGGCCCGGGGAGGGAGTCTAGCGGCAGAGAACACGGGTTCAGTATTTGCTTCCTTTGGGGCCTCAGTGTTCCTGTCTGTTGAATAAGAAAGGAATCTTTTAGATTGTCTTCAGAATGCCATTTTGCTCATCTCTGACTTTCTAGAAGTATATATTGAAAGGAATGAGTCAAAGTGAAAATGGGGAGGAAAGAACAGATGTTTGTCAAAGCCTGAATGATATGCCATATGCTGTGTGTTTGGTAGTCTCCAAAGCTGGTTGCCTCAGTTCCTTCTGTCTCTGGACATGCATACTGCTCCTCAGGTCAAGACGTGAAATCCACTTGGATCTTGCCCTTGTACCTGGGCTGGCTTCAGTGACTTACTTGACCAACGGAACACAACAGATCTGGAACTGCCAGGACAAATTCATGAGAAGCTTTGCAACTTATGCCTGGGTCTTTCGTAATGCTGGCTCTCAGGGTGTTCCCTCCTGGAACCTAGCCCTTGTGCTGTGAGGAGTCCATGCCATAGGGAAGGCCATGTGTCCATGTTCCAATTGACAGGCCTACCTGAGCTCCCATCTGGCATAAACTGCCAGTGATAGGAATGTGCCATCTTCGACATTCAGTCTGGTTGAACCCTCACATGACTTCAGTCCAGTCAGCATCTGCCTGCAACTACACAAGAGCCTCCCAACAAGGGCGCCTGGCTGAGCTCAGCTAACTGACGGAACTGTGAGAGATCACCCTAAGTCAGTGTTTGAAGCTCCTAAATTTTGGAGTGGTTTGATAGCCTGTAGTGGAAAAATAAAAGACACATTATTTAATTGCCACCAAAATACTTGTTATTTTAGCTCTATGGTATAGAAAGGGCACCCAAAGCTCAGAGAGGTTAGAATAAATGTCTGAGGTCTCATAGAATATGGCAAAGCTCTGTTTAGAAATTAAATCTAGTTGATTTCAAATCCTTCATTTTAACCTTCATTATCAAAGGATGCTTTTTTCCCATTTAGTTCATTTAGGAGCATAACATTAAGTTGAGGTAGACAACTGAACCTAGATATAATAAGATTTGCTATATATAACAAAGTTTGGGATGAATTATAAAATATATCTCTCACTGTTGTTCATTAGGTATTAATTATCTACCAGATTTTAATGATAATTGGTTCTGGCGTGTTAAGCTAGGATTATGCTTCCCACATTTCAATGCTATTTTGGCCAAATTGTTGGTCCACCAATCAAAGTGCAGGCTCCCTTTGTCTCTTCCCAGTTTGCTCAGCGCTGTCACCAACTTTGCAGATATTTCTGCCACCTGCCACCTCCATTGCACCTGTACCCCGAGCCCTGAATACCTGCCCTTTATTCAAAGTTCATTCAATAAATGATAACTGAACGCTGATTCTAGGAAGGCATGTGCTTGGTGCTGGGAGTCTGGAATCTGGGATTCAGAATACAGACAAGTAGACAGACCCACAGGCAGACAAATAAGCACACAGCCATAGCCCAAAGTCAGGATAGGGATGGAGAGACCCTTGATATACATGCGAATCCTCTTACTTCCCTTCACTCATGTTCAGCCTTCACTGAACTACTTTTAAGTCCTTGAACATGCCGTCCTGTTTCTCAGCCCTGCTTTTACTCGTGCTGCTTTTTGGGCACTTCTTCACCTCACCAGCCTCCGTGTCTTTCATTCCCTCTATCAGCAAACTCAGCAAATGGCCCTGCCAGTGTCTGCTTCTTTGTGTCGCTCTCCCTGTAATTGAGCTCCTTCAAAGCAGGGACTGTCTTTCTCCGTTTTGTTTTCCCTGCCTATTTTAAAACAATAGATCAAATTAATAATATGTAATGGCCACCAATAAAAGCAGTAAAACCAGGTTAATGAATACCAACATTTGGAATCAGGTGTTGCCCTTAGCACTTAATTTACTTCTGCACTCTGTTTTGGTTGTTCAGCTTGCAAAGGTCGAACCGCCCAGCTGAGCAGTTTGCAGGCATACTTTTGAAAGAGCAAACACTGCGGTCTCAGATAAAGGGGGCGGCAAGCGTTCATTCAGGGCCTTGCACAAAGATGATCTGGCAGCACGTGAAATCGTTGCACAGCAGTCACGCAATCGAAGACACGAACAGGGGAAGCCTAGGCTGTGTTTCATGCCGAAGAGGATGAAAAGAGGGTGACGTTTCCAAGAATAACAGGGACATTTGAGGAAAGAAGACTCTAGGTAGTTGCTGGGGGAGGCTTTTTTGAAGAGACGGTGTTTGAAGAGATAACTGAGAGCGAGAATCACCTAGGTATGCGTAGGGCTGAAGGAAGATCGTTCTGGACAGGTCAGAGTAAGTGCAAAGCTCGGAGCAGGAAGAAGTCTGGGATTCACTCTGCACCTTCCTTTCAGGAAACCACACCAGGGACTCCAGAGAAACCTAGACAACCTCAGTGGCCCTCTGAAGATGCCTGACCTTTCTGCTCACACGTGGTGTCACTTGAACAAACTTGGGACTTACTTGGTGAATTTTACAGTTGAGGAGGAGAATGGGAACGTGATGATCGCACACAGCTGGCTATTGACAGGCCATAATGAGGTCCCAGCAATGCTCTGGCTTCAAGTCCAACAGTCCTAACCACACCTCACACCACTCCACAGCCAGAAGGTAGAGTCGTTCCTAAAACCAAACCTTCCACCAGAAACCAGGGACTTGGTGCCAAGGCAGGATTTATGACCTAGTAACTGAGGACAGAAATAATTGGTCACATTAGTGCCTGGCAAACCCAGCCGGGCTCCACTCAGGAGGGGCGGCACAGATTGAAATAGCTGAAGCAAGTTTACTTTTCTCAGCCCAGGTGCTCTACTGTGGCCAACACGGCTTTAATGAGCTCTGCATATTCAGGACACAAATAATTGATGGTCCAATTTAAAGTGTGCAGAGGCCACATTTCTTTCCAGGCTCCAAAGGAAAAACACCAGCTGAGAAAGAGTGAAGAACTGCCTGTTCTAAGTTATTTTCCTTCTGTGGTCATTCGATCCCCAGGAAGACCATGTCTACCCTATCTAGTGCCTGGAGAAAGGAGGCAATTACCTGGAGAAGTCAAGCAAAAAGAAAAGGACAAAAGGAAAATCATACACCAGGGTAGAGGTTGCGTGTTCCAAGCTGGAGGGGTCACAGCCTTCTGCCTCACATGGAAGCTGAGCTAAGACCTTGGACTTTGGGGCCAGACAGATCTGGATTTGAAATTAATTCAACTATTACATGTGTGACCTAGGCAAGATTTTACTTCTCTGTGCCTCGGTTTACTCATTTGCTAAGTGGGAATTAAGAACACAGACTTTGAGGACAATCAGACTTAGATTTCAATCCCAGCTTTGCCAATGACTATGTCAAAGAGAACAACCTACCAAACCTCCAATGTTAGTTTCTTCATCTCTTCTTTCAGGAGAAAGTGACCACACTGCTACCCCAGAGGGGGGTAGGAGGACTGGTTCAGGTAAGGTATACAAGGCATGCACAGAGTGCTCAGGAAAATCACTCTGAACTTGCCATCTGTCACCATTTAAACTCTAAGGCAGATTCTCAAAGTGTGATCCCTGAACCTGCAACATTAGCTTTTCCTGGGGACTTATTAGAAATGCAGATTCTCAAGCCCTACATCAGACCCACTGAGCTAGAAATTTAGTGTTTCAACAAGCCTTCCAGAAGATTCTTGTGCACACTGATGTTTGAAAAAGTCTGCTCTATGTGGTCATTTGGGAGGCTCCTGAGATGTTTCAGCTCACCTGTAACTGCTCCAGGTTCCTAAGTGCCTCAGGGCCATAACCCTTCAAAATGAGCTCCCTGCTCATTTCTTTCTGTCCTTAAACAAGGAAGCAATACTTTATCCCTTAGGATTTCCGACGGTCCCTCTCACACTCGGTAACACACTTACTATCTTCCAGGCATTTGATAATAGTTTCACATGGATTGCTGAGACTTATCTCTATAATAACCCTCTATGGTAGGTATTACTATTCTTGTTTTGCATATAAAGAAACCTAAGCTTAGTGAGGTGAAATAAATGGCCTCCCAAATTTATACTTAATGAGTGGTGAAGCCAGGATTCAAACACCTCTGTAGTCTATTTCTAGAACCGGTGCACTTTCTACCTGTTATACTAACCCTTTACACCAGTATGAAGCACCAGGGATGTCTAGTTTGGCGAGGAAAAGGACTGGGGAATAAGTGAAGGGTCTTCATGCATCTGTAGGGCAACTGCAGAATGTGGAACCAGTAGGTGGAAAGCACAGTGTAGCTTGACAGAGAGAATAAATTTCAGCAACACTCAGAGTTGTTTTACCTTGCTTATGAGGTAGTGAGCTCCCTGTCCCTGAGGAAGTGTGAGCACAAGCTGGGTGAACATCTGTCAAGGTGTCATAGAGGGAGGATTGTTTTCTTCCCTCCCTACGACACTCTGATTCTGAGGAAAAGTTAGCAGGTAATTGTCTCCCAGGTGGTTTAGTCTTTGTTGTTTGTGAAAAAGCTGGACAGATTTCACTTACACAGAAAGGAGACTGAGTTGAGTTTCTTGAGGAAGAGAGAATATACCTTCTTGTGGCCCCAAAGAGCTATATTAGGACCTTCTTTGATCCTGTTAGCTGGAAGGGATCCTCTCTTTCCTCTACACTCCCATATCGTGTTATACTGATACCTCTCTTGTAAGACTGATCCCTGTCCCCAATGCACTGTAGCCGTATTTCTTCTGTTAAGGAAGCAGCAAGACGTGTGTGCATGGAGGCTGATAGATCTGTGAGATGATGACTAATACTCTTAATCTCTCTGGGTCTCAGTTTCCTCATTTATGTAAAGAGACCAATAAGGATTCTTTACTGAGGTGTGAAGGATTTAAGAAGCCTGAAATATGGTATACCAGCTCCATGTTTCTCTCCAATATCACTACCAATTGCAAAATGTCTATGGTGAGAATTTCTGATTCATTGAGATACCTTTTATATTGCTTTGTGCTAAACTTTAACCCTTTTCTTCCCACCTGAAGGATAAATATTAAATATGTGTATGGGGGATAAAGAGAGGAAGGAAGGAAGGAAGGAAGGAAGGAAGGAAGGAAGGAAGGAAGGGAGAAAGAGAGAAAGAGAGAAGGAAAGAAGGAAAGAAGGAAAGAAAGAAAAAGAAAGAAAGAAAGAAAGAAAGAAAGAAAGAAAGAAAGAAAGAAAGAAAGAAAGAAAGAAAGAAAGAAAGAAAGAAAGAAAGACAATTTAACAAAGGTATGCTGTTCTTCATTTGCGGTTTATCTGACTGGGAGGGCATTTTTCTCAGGCACATCATGCTTCCTCTGTGTGTGTGCGTGTGTGTGCGTGTGCATGTGTGCATGCGTGCATGCGCATTTAAGAGAATAAGCCACAACAGGCATAATATGAAGAGACCTATAGAGAAGAGAGGGAACAGAAAAGAAAGACTTGAACTAATATCTCTATAGGCAACTAATTGCACCATAGTGGTTATTTGGGGCAGTTGTTCACTGTGGGAAGAACCTGGCCTTTCGGGAAACAAGCCTCATACATACTGATCACCATCTTGCACCCCTTTGATAGGAGCAGAACTTTCCAGGTGCAGATTCTAGAAGACTGAAAAGCATGTCTGTTTTTAAACACACTGCATATTGAACTTTCTCCACTGTGGGAGGCAGGCCAAGTAGTGGTTTTTGAAGCTTTTAAAAGCTCACTGGCCCTTCAAAAAAATGGACGTTGTGGACATATGGTTTTAGAAGCTTTTTTAAACAGCCTTGTGGGCTTATTTTTAGAGCAAACCTTCACCTTGTAAAACTTCTTAAAGGAGCCGTGGAGGGCCCAATCACTTGAGCCCCACCAGAGCCCCAGGCAGCTGCTCCCAGTGATTTCCAACACAGCCTTTCCATGTGCTTCACGTGAGCATCAGGCTGCCAGCTGAGCCTGAGAAGGGCTGCCCCTGGGAGGGTGTATTCTAGGAGCCAAGACCTGACACCTGGGCCACAGGTGAATCACCTAAGGAGGCAGAGTTTGCTTGCCACTGAGTACAGACCCTAAAATCACAGACTTACAGAATCCCAACGCTCCTCCTGAAGGAAAAGAACCTGAAAAGTCATCCAATCAACCCTGATCTGAAACACACACACAAAGAGGTGTTCCGCCTCCACTCACACACCTCCACTAAGAGGAGATTGTTGTCTGGGCATTCATTCATTCAACACATTTATAATTGACTGCATATTATGTGCTGAGCACTGTGCAAAGTGCTGGGGACACACCAGTGAATAAAAAAATACAGATGCAGGCTCAAAGTGGACTGAATACTAGTAGGAGAGACAGACATGGATCAAATAATCACATTCTTATACGACTGCAAGTGAACGAGCATCATTTAAAAAAAAATTCAAAGTTTCATAAAAGCTTTAGATTGGACCTGATCTGGTCTGAGGGATCAGGGAATGTTTGATGAAGAGGTGACTTTTGAGCCAGATATGAAGAAGGATGAGCAAACCCTAAGGTTAGGAAGTCAAGAGCAGGTTGGGGGAAGGCAGAGAGGGTTGAGCAAACATCACCGCAAGCAGAGGAGTGGCTCTTCAGAGGAAATGAGAGCAGTCCAGGTATGTAGTATAAAGGGGGAAAGTCCGATTTGAGATTGAGCAAGCAGTGTGTAGGGCCTGCATGGCCTTGCTGTCTGCTGAAGATATTGATCTTTAACCTGAGAGGTATTAGAAGCCTCTGACTCATCTTTAGCAGAGGGTAGGCAACCTCACATCACAGCTGCAAATTCTTTCTCATTTTGCTTAGTGTGGTGGTCTTAAAGTATGTCCATAATTCTTTTCCTTTCAAAAGACAAAGCCTAATTTTCCTCCCTTGAAGGTAGGCCAGCATCTCTCTCTTGGATTGCTTGCTTCGGGGGAAGTCAGCTACCACGCTGTGCAGCCACTCAAGTATCATATGGAGAGGCCTATAGGGAAGGGAACTGAATGAAGCCTCCCTTCCTGCAACCAGCATCAAATAGCCAGCCATGGCAACTGGAAGTGGATCCTCCAGCCCCAGTCACACTTGGAGATAACTATAGCCCCAACTAATACCTCGACTGTAACCTTCTGAGCAAACCCAAGCCAGGACCATCCAACTGAGCTGTTCTTGCATTCCTGACCCACAGCAGATGTGAGATAATATATGCTTACCACTTTTTCAAATTATTGACTTTGTTAAGCAGTAATAGATATCTAGTTCAGTAAAGCATCTCAAGGGATGGGGAGGAAAGCAGAGAACGTGGGGTCAGAGACACTTGTATTTGAAATCCAGCTCTCCAGTTTCCCGACTGCTGAGCTGAAGGCTTGTTACTCTGGTTCCTGCGGCTCTCATTTTCTATCTGTGACATGACGTGATGCCCATAGAACCCCCAAGATACAGTACCGAGGAGTCAGTTACTTCATATCCTATTGAAACATGCCATTCTCAAAGCTGAGAAGATTTTTAAAAAGGGGGTAGGGGGAGGTTGCATCGTCAACAGGCACTGTAGAGAGTGGTCTCTTGAGTCCCCTAGAGAGAGAGGTTTTTCTGAGGCTGTCTTAAGCTATGTTTTATTAAAGTACTACAGATTTTCAAGTCTATTCCCCACTTAGGCTAATCAATTTTATGAGTCTATCTTCTGCTATGTAAACAGAATTGCTTTTTATTTATTTGGAATTTACCCCTTTATTAAAAGTTGCACATCTTATTTTCCTCGTTTGCCACGCAACGAGGCAATAGATTCACGGTGAGTATTCTTGTGACAGAGATCATCGACTCAGTTCTTACTGGGGGTCAGATGCACCGTGAAGACGTTTCTGTTGTCATTGTTAAAACACAGCCCCGGGGAGTCTAGTATTTGTGCCACTTCACAGGTGAGAAAACAGTTATAAAAGCCAGGAGTATTATTTTACCGCCAAGTATTATGTGACCTTGGCTAGTTATTCAACTTCTTTTATATCTTAGTTTCCTTGCTTGCAAAATGGGGGTAAGAAGAGAACCCATACAAAATAAAGTTGATGTGAAGATTAAAGGAGTGACTATGAATAGAATACTTAAAACAGTGTCTGACATATTTCTGATTAGTTTCTATCATTATTGTTCTTGTTTTTAAACCATGTTTCAAAAAGCCACAGCAAAATTGCTAAGTCATTTGGCTCCATCCATGACATCTCTCTCCTACAATAGCAGTCCTTGCCATTTTTACAGCTTTCTTCACAACGCCTCAGTGACCCGGCATCCCTATCTTCATCTTCCATCTGAACAAACTAGGCTCAGAATGTGAACGTGAATTGCTCCAAGCACCTTCAGCTGCAAGCAGCAGACACAGACTGAGGCTAGCTTAAGCTGAAGAGAGGAATTCACTGTAAGATGTAGAGTAACTGAGGGAACCCAAACTAAAGCTGCAGGGAGCTTGGGGAATGCCGCTTCCCCTCTCTTCCTTTGTCTACTCGGCCAGTGGGCTGCCTGTGTCTTTTTTCTCTGAAGACTGACTTTCTCAGCTCCTCAATGCAAATGATTAGAGGAATGGCAGCCTCCGGAGGCTCCCAAATTCACGAGTTATCACAACAACCGCAGGAGAGGTTGGCCTTCTGCCTCTTTCCGTTTGGATTTCACATTGCCACAGACAGGTGGGACCCTCGTTGGACCCGCTTGGGTCAAGGGTGTTCCCCTGGTCTGCTTACACATGGCCATGGAGCGGGATCACAGTGCGCAGGCGCTGCTGCTGGGTACTCACTCCTGTGGATTCCTGTACAAAGGTCACGAGTAAGTGAAAAACACCCCAAAGGAAGCCCAGAACACAAAGTAAATTTCCTGGCATTTTACATATTAGATTGATCTTCCAGATCTTCTTTTCCCATGAGGCTAACACTTTTCTCACAAGGTTTCTGCCACTTCCCTTCAAGAGAGTAGAGCCTCCTGGAAATCAGGTTGGAGAACATCTGGACACCCCTCTGACTGTGGTCTCTGCAGATGGGTTCAGCCTCAGCAAGCAGTGTTGTAAGTTATATCATTGGGCATAATTCTTCACTCCTCTTCCCGATAAGAGAACTTTACATTCCTAACCTTAGTGCTGTGACTTACAGTGTCCTGGACATGGAGTGTACTCCCCAAGATTACTAACATCAGACTTGGACAAATGACTTGTTTTAGCTGATGGATTCTAAGTGGGAGTAATTTAGACCGAGACTAAGCAGAAACATGGAATGAAGACATACAGAGCAAAGCCTCAACAGTAATGCAAGAGGAAAACGAACCTTTGAGAAATAACTCACCCATGACTTTCTTTTGAAAAGTAGACCTTTAAGGGGTAAGAAGTGGGAGGAGAGAGGGGCAATCACTGGGCAATTCCCAGATTTCTTTCACTGCAACCAGGTAGATGGCTATATATTTTGCTGCAAGTAGAACCTGGGAGGGGATGACATGTGGGGAATGGTGATTAGTTCAGTTTTGAACATGCTGAGCTGAGTTACATTAGAGAAAAGTCCTGTAGACAGTAGGGTAAACCAGTTTGAATACGAAGGAGGTCTCGATAGTGGTTACAGGTCACTGTTCATCTGCCCACAGAGGTACTGAGAGTCGGTGAAGTCCCAGAGAGAACGGAAGCATAAGAGAGGGAAGGAAATAAGTGCTAAGGCACACCAACATTATAAGAAATGGTGCAGGAGGAGGAGCTGGGTGGGGGAATGGGAGAGCCTGGGAATGAGAGGAAGGGGAAACGGGAGACACCTGGGCCACAGGGGAAAGTGAATGATCTAAACCACTGACACCAGAATTCCTTGTGGGGAAGAAATCTTTTTTTGTTGTTGTTGTTGTGCTTGTCTTTCTTTCAAAGTCATCAATTTATATTAGTTTCAAAACAGCCCTGTGAGGTATAGTTAGAGGAGAGCATACATATTTCTGCCCAATTAACCAGTGAGGAAATTAAGATACGGAGGGATACATGTCTTGCTCAGAATATTTTATTTTTAATTGTGCTTAAAAAAACACATAATGTAATATTTACTATCTTAACCATTTCTAAGTGTGCAGTTCATAGTGTTAAGTATATTCACGTGGTTGTGCAACCTATCTACAGAAATTTATCATCTTGTAAAACTGAAACTTGGTAGTCATCAAACAACTCCTTCAATTTTCCCCATCCCTCCAGCCTCTGGCAACCATGATGCTACTCTCTGTTTCTACGAACTTGACTGCTCTAATATTTCATGTAAGTAGAATCATACGGTATTAGTCTTTTTGTGACTGGCTTATTTTATTAGCATAACATCCTCAAGGTTCGTCCATGTTGTAACATATATCAGAATTTCTTTCCTTTTCCAGGCTTAGTAATATTCCACTGTGTGCATATAATACGTGTTGTTTTCCCATCCTTCTATCAATGGTCAAGCATGTCGTTTCCACCTCTTGGCATGGTGAGTAGTGCTGCTATGAACATAGGTGTGAGAAATTGTCTTTTTGAGACATGTAGGGCAGGAGGTGAATCCTGAGAACATAGTGTGAAGACAACAGAAGGGATATCATTACTGTTCTGTATGAGAAAATAGGGTAGTGTTGCTTCTGAGAGGTACAAGAGAGAAGAGAGGAGAGGGGCCAAGGAGGAAAGGTGGAAAGAGATGATCCAAAGGAGACAGGGGCAGTAGGGAACACCGGGGCCAGTGAAGGTTTCCCACTGTTGTGCAGTCAAAGAACAGACATGTCTAGTGTCCAGTGTACGGTAGGCCCAGTGGTGGTTGTGCTCCATCTCCACTACTCAGCACGTTTCGGGAAAATCTCCTACACAGGCACACAAATGCTCTGTGTGAGCTGGTTTTTGGTAGAAACTGAGGAAGGGATTACATTTCCGAACTGGTTTGATATGCAACAAACAGAGAAAGTGAGCAGAGGAGCGCCAAGAAGCCAGGCAGGGGAAGCAGTTGTGCCAGAGTCAGCAGCGATGACCCTGAGCAGGCCCTAGAAATTCACAGCCAATTTGGGGAGGAATCTGGACTTCCACAGAATGGACACTAGGGATTTGGACTTCCATGGAACACAGCTAGGAACTTTGAAGCCACCTTACCTAGAGCAGTGCCTCTTAAACTTTAGCATGCCTGAGAATCCCCTGAGGGTCTCGATGGAAGACAGATTTTGATTCAGTCAATCTGGAGTGTGGCCTAAGATTCTGCATTTCAGACAACCTCAAGTTCATGGCTTGATGGTGATGCTGCTGGTCTGCAGACCACACTTTGAAGCGTAGGACTCAGATCTCAAAGGAATGGAAAATTCCCGGTGGCATCGTAGTGTCTCTCTGTTTCTGTCTCTGTCTATGTTTGTCTGTCTGTCTCTCTCACACACACATATCTCCCGGTGTTCCTGAGAAAACAGGGTTGTCCTGTCCTCTCAGGTGAGGCCATGACAGAGAAAGCTATCAAGGAGCCACTGCTCCCTTGTTAGCCCCTTCACCTCAGGTCCCACTCAGGCACTGAGGAGGTCACAGCAGGGTAAGCTCAGTGGTCCATTCTGCATGCTCTGGCCCAGGTATTAGAACAACAGTCTGCAGGAGGGAAACCAAAAACTCTTTCTCCATGGCTGGCCTCAGAACTCCCTCTCTCAGAAAGATGGAGACAAGTGAAGAAAAACGTTTAAATGGTATTTCTGGAGAAAGGTTGCTGTGGAGAGCCAAACATTAATTGAATGCTTGATTGTGCGAGAGCTGTGTGGTAAACTCCCTTGTTTTCCACAGATGTTGAAGGAGCCTGAGCCAGAGTTTAGGAAAAATGTTTTCCTGCATATCCACCCCTGCCCCAGGGGCTGTGATGGAGTTGGCAAATGCCATTCAGGTCAAGTCCAGCTCTGGCAACCTCACAGCAACAAGAGAATTCACAAACTCTGAAAGGGAAATGGTGGCCTAGAGCATTGCACATGAGAAGAAGGGAGGAAGAGGAGGGGAACCCCAGTGAATGGAGTATCTACCCTGAGTGGAACCTGTGCTAGGAGCTTCCATTGCCCTGTTATCTTAGGAGATGAATGAAACCCACTCACTGTGAGCAGCTTCTTCTTTTGCTGGGGGGAGGGGTGGGGGAGGGGGCAGGACTCCCTGCCCCTGAGGCAACCCGGCTCACCCAGCAGCACTCACTTTGGAAAGATTGTATTCACTTGGACATGAGATCTGCCTTCCTTGGTCCAAGCTAAAGACTTTTGTCCTGGTACTGCCCTCTAAAGCCACAGCGGACAGGATACCACCATGTCTTTGCTAAGTTAACAAGAGTTAACAAGTTTATCTTGTTTGTATCCATCTGCCGGTGATCCTCAGAGCTGCTAGAACAAGGCAGAGGGGCATTTATTCTCCCAGGGTTTCAGATGCACAAGGGGAAGCCCTGAGATGCTGCTCCTGGTTGTGGTAGATGTTGAGAGCACAGGCTCGAGTCTGCTCACCTGGGTTCACTGCCCAGGCTCATTGGCTGTGTGACTTTGGACAAGCTCCTTGGCCCCTTGGAGCCTAGGTTGCCTCTTCTGTAAAATGGCACCATGGTATTACCTACTGGAAAGGGTTGTGGTTAGGGCTAAATAGAGCTAAAGTGCTTGGCCTTTGGCTTGAGAGAACGTCCCTTCTGCTACAGAGGAAGAAGAGAAGAAAAAGATGGATGTTGAGTGACCTGGCCACAGCTACAAAATGGTGGCACCAAACCTCGAACTCAGGTATTCATTCTCATGCTGAATCCAATAGTGTTTCCACTGTATTTAATATCTCACATTCCTAAGCTTATCAGAGACTGAAACTCTCCAGTGATCCTCGCTTTGGCAGGGCCTGTGCCTGCACTGAGCTGCACACAGTAGGTGGTCACCACGTGATGTGGTTATGGAGTACCCTCCCTCCCCTTAGCTCCCTGAAGCCTGAAATTAATATCTGTGTTCACATTTCCCATCTTGGAGTCAGGCACTGTTCCCCCACCCCCCACCCCCCACACACACCCTGCCCTTTAGTATCTTTTCAAATGCAAACACCCTAGTTGGGGTGGGGGGAGAGAATCCACCTGGGCTGGGAGCCTGTCATGGCCTGATGCCTCCACAGATGTCAGCTCCCTACTCCTTCCCGACAGCTGTGCAAATCAGTTATTCCAGCTTCACTTGGGAAGCGAGAAAAGCCTAGAGAGGTTAAGCAACTTGCCCGAGGCCACACAAACCTTCAGCTATAAGATAAATAAGCACTGAATGGAACAATGTGATTTGAACAATGTGTTAAACTAAAAAAATTTAACTTCGAGTTCTGAAGTTATTGAGGGTTTTCATACATCAAGTTTCAGGGTAGGGGGTATAAGTGGTCCTGAAAGAATTCTCATCAGCTATAGACAAAGTGAGTGGGGGAAGCTGAAGTGGGGCAGTTCTGGAATAGACGCGGAGTCCAAGGAATAAGTGTTTGCTTCTTTGAATAGGTTGTGAGAAGGTCTGGAAAATTCATGTATAAATATAAAGTGGAGGCTCCTGGGGTGCACTGGTGTCTTGCTGCTCTCCCTTTTGGATAATTGCAGAAATAGCCACCTGGAAGTTAATGAAAAATTCCAACACACATATTTGAATGTGAGCAGTCTTTTGTTAGCTGGTCCACAGCCATTAGCAGGCTAAATGTCCTGTCTATCTCTCACATGGAACTCTGATTCCAGTGTCTGTCCTCAAAACCTCTAGGGCATCGTTCCCAACCTGACGCTACTTCTACTTCCTGAGAGGAAAGGCAAATGAACAGTTCGGAGGGCTTCCCCTGTGCAGGACAGGGTATAGCTTGTTTTGCCCTCTTTTGCTTGCATTCTCTGTTCCACAACGACCCAGACAGAAAACTTAACCCTTTCCTCAGCTTCCTCCTAAATCTTATGTCATCTGATCCTCCCAACAGCACCACGAGATGGGCACTATTACCCTTAGCTGTGCAGCTGATGAATGCGGAGAGGTTAAGTAACTTGCCGAGAGGATATCTATCTGTTAGGCGGAGACCGAACCAGCACTTTTCCAAGCTTGCAGGCAACGTCTAACACCCTAGGGGGCCTTGCTCGGATTCTTTTAGGATGTCACAACAGCAGGCATTTGGGGTTGGGCAGGCCATAAATCTAGCCTCTCCAGAAACAAGCTTCCTTCACCAGGGTGGGGAGGACATTGGGGAGGAATGGGAGGTGATGATGGGGGCTGTCCAACGAAGCAGGCGGAGCAGGTTTTCACAGTTTGGGATGGGAATGAGCAAATGGTCCAGGCAGGCTATTAGTTCAGGCATTCCAGCTGTTTTCCAGAGGGTAAATCTGGGATACGGTGGATCTCTGGAATCCAGCCATATGACTAGCCAAGCAAAGTAGCGAATCAACAACATATGGCTGGAAATGGACAAGTGTCCTCTAAGGGTCAAATGCCGAGAGGTTACAGGTAGGATATGGTCTTGGGAAGATAACTGGAAAGGTGGCATACATGAGGCCTATCTAGAAGGTATCTAGCCATGCAATATGAAAAATAGAGACATTTATTGAAGATACAAAAAACATAGTACATAGGATAATGATGCCTCTGTCCCCTTAAAGTAGGCACCTTGGGATTCCACACAGTTCTCCCAGTTGCCATCAGCTGCCCCATTGTACTTTCCTGAATCTCACCTATGGTCTGGAATCTCTTTCCTTTCAAAAGTGATTTTAGTTTTGGGAAAAGCCAGAGGTCACAGGGCACCAAATCTGGGCTGTAGGGGAGCTGAGTCACCAGGTGATTTGATGTTTTGCCAAAAACACTCTGCATGAGACATGATGCATGAGTGGGCGCGTTGTTGTGATGAAGCTGCCAATCACCATTTGCCCATAGCTGTGGCCTTCTAAATCATCCAAATAGTTTCCATGGAGGAATGTTCAAGCTTAACAAAGTTTGATGCAGCTTCATTGCTCTCCTCACTCAGTCATTTTGAAGGCAATGGCTACACAGTACGCATGTTCACTCAGTGGTGTCTACCGCCCCCGCTGACTAGTACAGTGAAGTCATCATTGTTCATGCATGCTCATTCCAGTCCACTCTCCTTGGCTGCCAGGTTACATCGATGTCACACAAATGATTCTCATTATATTAACAATGGCTGGACTTTTTCCAGAGAGACCTCATATATCATGGTGGTTAGGAGAGAAGATTTCTGATGTTACACTGCCTGATTCTCAGCCTAGCTCTTCCATTTGTTAGTTGTATGACCTTGGCTGTGTATCTCATGCTTCTCATCCAGGATACTAATAAAATCTAATTTATATATTTGTTGTAAAGATTAGATAAATGAGAAAGAGAAAAGCAGTCCCTGACGTCTATAAATTGGCCTAGACTGCGAAGCTCTCCCACTGAACTTAAAGGACCTCACAAATGAGACAAAAAAAAAAGACTATTTTTAGCCCTGGCTGATGTGGTTCAGTGGATTGAGTGATGATCTGCAAACCAAAGGGCTGCAGGTTCAATTTTCTATCAGGGCACTTGCCTGGGTTGCAGAGCAGGTCCCCAGTAGGGGGTGCATGAGAGGCAACCACACATTGATGTTTCTCTCCTTCTCATTCTCTTTCCCTTCCCTTCTCTCTAAAAATAAATAAACAAGATCTTTTTTAAAAAGACTATTTTATAATTTCTTCTAAGCACATACAAAAATGGGCACTATGCAAACCACAAAAGTACCAAACATGCCCTTCTCCCAGCTAATATGATTGCTGCTTCTTTACTAATTACTGCTGCAGCTTCTTTCTACTCTCTTTCTAGATAACATTCATTAAATTATACAATCATATCATTAGACTTGCCTTATGATAGTGCAGAACAAACCTTTGCTTCCTTGAATTCTTGCCAAAATTACCTACCTCAAACTCACATCCTGTGAATACATTCTAACACCCTCTAGTGAGACACCCATGGTCCCCGATGATGTACATTCTCCCTCTTTGCAACAAGTCAGTCAACCCAGTATTGTTCGACTGCAGAAGTGTTGCTGGTGGTCTTTGGCTGGAAGGCTTGGGCACAAGTTGACAAATGGAAAACATGTAGAACAGTTCCCGACACAGAATAAGCATCATGTCGGTGATGCCATCATAATTACCAGGTAGGTTACCAAGGCAGACTCAGGGACAGGGAGACCTGAGAGGAAAAGCTACAGGATAGAGGCCAGGTACAATAGTGGAGTTATAGCCAGGACACTTCAACTTCAGTCCTGACCTACTATTCAGAATGTAACTAACATTTTATTGTGCACTTCAAAAGTGCCTGACACAGAGCTGAGTGTTTGACATGGAGAACCTCACTAGTGTACTGTGGTACCACAGGCAAGTTTCTTAACCTCTCTGAGTCTCAATTTCTTCATCTTTAAAGAATGGGAAAACTAAACATACTTACTGCACAGGTTTGTCACTGAGGCTCTGATGAGAACATGAGTATGCTATAGGCCATAGGTTTTTTAAAAATGTGACTTAAATGGGAAAAGTCTATTGATAGATAAATTGTAAGGTATATGTAAGTATATATAAGTAGTATATGTATACACAGATATACAATGGAATATTGTTCAGCCATAAAAATGAGGGAAAAACATCAAATTCATAGAAAAAACATACAATTTGTGGTTTTCAGAGCTGAGGGCAGAGGGAAGGAAAATTGTAGGAAGGTGCTTAAAAGGTACAAACTTCCAGTTATAAAATAAATAAGTACTCAGGATATACATGGTGACTACAGCCAACACTGCTGTATCATCTATTTGAAAGTTGTTAAGGGAGCAAACCCTAAGAGTTCTCATCACAAAGAGAAACTTCTTTTTCTTTTCTTTTTATTATATCTATTTTTATTATATTTATATGAGATGATGGATGTTAACTCAACCTATTGCCGAATCATTTCACAATATGTGTAAATTAAACTATCATCTGTACACCTTAAACTTATACAGTGATGTCAATTATTTCTTAATAAAACTGGAAAACTAGAGAAAATCTAGGTTAGAGTCAAAAGGCTGTCCAGTTATTCCACCTTGAACCCAAGGTTGTCGAAGGACAGAGGTAGACTGATCACATAGGCAGTAAGCTCCTCGACATTGGCCCTGATGATGATTTTTTGGATCTGACTCTGAAAGAAAAGGCAACAAAAGCAAAAATAAACAAGTGGGACTACATCAAAGCTTCTACACAGCCAAGGAAATCATCAACAAAATGAAAATATTGAATGAGAGAAAATACTGCAAATTATATATCTAATAAGGGGATAATATCTAAAATATATAAAGAACCCATACAACTCAATAGCAAACACACACACACACACACACACACACACACACACACCCAAACAATCCAATTAAAAAACAGGCAGAGAATCCAAACAGAGATTTTCCCAGAAAAACACATATGATGACCAACAAGCACATGGAAAGATGCTTAACATCGCTAATCATCAGGGAAGGCAAATCAAATGATACCAGATACCAGCTCACACCTGTTAGAATGACTATATCAAAAAGACAACAAACAACAAGGATTGGCAAGGATGTGGAGAAAAAAGAGCCCACATGTGAATTGGTGCAGCCACTGTGGAAAACAGTATTAAGTTTCCTAAAAAAGTTAAAAATAGAACTACCAGAAGATCCAACAATCCCACTTCCTGGTGTTTACCTGAAGAAAACAAAAACACTAACTCAAAAAGACATATGCATCCCCCTGTTTACTGCAGTGTTGTTTACAATAGCCAAGATATGGAAACAACCTAAGTGTCCATCGATGGATGAGCAGGTAAAGAAGATGGTATGTCTACTCTTCGGCTATAAAAAAGAATGGAATTTTGCAATTTATGACAACATGGATGGAGCTTGAGGGCTTTATGCTAAATGAAATAAATCAGACAAAGACAACTATCATTTGATCTCACTTCCATGTGGGATCTAAAAAACAAAACAAAAACTAAGCTCATAGATGTAGAGAACAGGTTGTCAGAGCAGAAGGGCTGTGGGAGATGGGTGAAATGGGCCAAAAGGTAGAAACGTCCAGCTTCAAAATAAATAAGTCCTAAGGAGGTAATGCACAGCATGGTCACTACAGCTTATAATACTGCATTGTGCCGATTTTTAACTTTTTCATCTCATGGCACACATGAATTATTAACATTCTGTGACACACCAAAAATACATTATTCTTGCTGATCGGACAAAAATAAGTATAATTTTGATTCACTCAGGGGCAGCTATCATTGTATTGGCTGTTGTCATTTTTTATTTGATCATCTAAGGGAAAAGATGCCAGTGCCCCTGATTAGTCAGGTATTGCATGTTTTAGAAATTCTTGTGGCACACCATTTAAAGATTCCTGTTGTTCTGCATATTTTAAAGTTGCTCAGAGAGAAAATCTCAGAAGACCTCATCACAAGAAAAACAGTTTTTGTAACTATATGGTGATGCATGGTCAGTAGGTTTATTGTGGTGATCATTTTGCAGTGCGTGCAAACATCAAATTGTCACGTTGAACACCTGAAACTAATATATCTTATATGTCAATCATACCTCAATTTTCAAATATTTCCATACCTCATTTGGCCTCTTACAGATGCAGGCTGGATTTTAACTCTGCATTCGATGCTGTACAGCAGTGGTGAAAATGCATCTGTCAGGAACCACCTCATTGCCTCGAGTTTTTGTGTAGCTTCTTTGCCAGGGGGACCAGAAATGATGAAAAGATGTTGGCTCTATGTCACTTATTAACATGAACAAGACATTTATTTGAGACCCACTTTCTCATACAAAATGGAAATGAAGTTAATTCATACCCCATCTATTTGTGGTAAGGATCAAATAAAAAGGTGTATATGAGGCTCTGTCACAACCTACGAAGGGGACATTATCTGTCCCTCTCAGGTGGTCTCCCACAGAGCGGTTTCTGACTTGGAGACCCGGCAGTCTGCTCTCTGGGGGCTGAGTTGTTGGCCATTGCCCAGGGTGCCTGTGCATGTGTCTTTGTGAACTAATCCCCTTCCTGTAAAGCCGGTGGAGTGGTGCACTGGGCTTCTG
Source organism: Macrotus californicus (assembly GCA_007922815.1). Classification (NCBI taxonomy): domain Eukaryota; kingdom Metazoa; phylum Chordata; class Mammalia; order Chiroptera; family Phyllostomidae; genus Macrotus; species Macrotus californicus. The sequence continues at coordinate 63,965 of VMDR010001741.1, forward strand.
AAAAACAGGTTTATTTCTCTCTTGTCTAATAGTCCAAAGGAAATAATCTGGGTCAGCGGGGTGGCACCGCTCGATAAGCCACCCCAGGTTTTTTCCAGCTTGCTTCTGTACCATCCCCAGAGTGTCATCTGTATTTCTGGCTGAGGCTGGCTTACTGTCTTGTTCAATTTCTAGCCTGCAGGGAAGGAAAGAAGCAAGTCCAGCATAAGGCACATTGTCCTTAAGGAGGTGACCTGGAGGCTCCATGTAACATTTACCCTCAGTCACAGTCCCACACTTCACAAAAGACAAAACATAGAGTCTCTGGCTGAGTTACCCTGTGCCCAGATTCAACTTGGGAGTTTTATTATCTTAAGTTCAAGATCAGGAATAGCAGAAGCAAGGAAACCATCAGGGAAATTAATTCTGATCAACTCACCCATCGGCTCACTAAGCCTGAGCCTGTGTCTGTATTGAACAAATATCTGTGTGAAAAACAAAGAGAGGGAGTTTATTCAGATGTTTGAATTACCCAATGCCAAAATTCAAGTACCAGTGTATCTTCACATTTTTGTTTTCCTCTAGATCCTGGCACTGGGCAGACAGAGACTTGGCCACTATGTGACCACTCACAGACACCCACACACATATGGGCAGGTGTGTGTGTGTGTGTGTGTGCGCACACACACATGTACACACACATGCAGATTTACACTAACATGGATCCTCATTTTGTACTAGAGGGATATAAGATGTCCCTAATTACCTCCCTCTTTTCAGTGTGACGTAGCATTGTTAAAACAAGTACAATCTTAGGGACCAGAGATCCAGGTGCAAATGTGAGCGTGTGTCATTGCTCCAAGTTGTAACTCTGGGCAAGTTACTCAATTTCTCTTGATTTCTGGTTCCACGTTTGTAAAATGAGTATAATATTACCTTTCCTGAAATAATATTTTGAAATTAAATAAAATGCCCTACTGATTTGCCTGACATAATGTTTTAGGAATAGGTGGTATATAATAAATATTAACTGTTATTTTATTATTATTAGGCAACTGAGGCTGGGCACAAGTTAATGACAGACCAGGAATTTTCCATCCCCCTTCTTAATATAAAGCATGATCTTTTTTAAAACTTGCACTGCTCTCAGAAACACATTTTTCTTTTTTAAAAATTTAAGAATTTTTCAAAAGGTAAATTGTTTATTGAAGTATAACATACATATAGAAAAGTACATAAATCATAAGTGTATATAACTCACTAATTTTTTAAAAAACTGGAATCTTCCCATGTTATCTGATCAAGAACTGAAACATCACCAGAACCCCAGAAGCCTCCCTTGTTACATGCTCTGAACGTAACCACTACTCTCTTACATTACAGAGTGACTGTGCCTTTATATCCTTCGTACACATAGAAGCGCACCTAGATATTCTTCTGTCTGGCTTTGATCACTCTGTACAACATTTGAGACGCCCGTCCGTGTAGTTGTGTGGAGTTGTGGCTTACTCGGTCAGTCTCATTGCTGCGCAGTGTTTCAGTGTATATACTACGATTTACTGACTCTCTACTCTGGACGGAACTGAAAGGCTCCTGGATTTTGGCTGCTACACACAGTCTTGTGTATGTCTTTGGTGAGTGCATTTCTGTTGGGTACATATCTCTGAGTGGAATTTCTGAGTGTTAGGATTTGCACATGCTCACCTTTTGTAGATACTGTCATGCAGTGTTACAAAGTGGTTGACATATCCCTTACTTCAGATCGGTGGGAACTTGAAAGGCTTGATAGTTCTATCTGCTCCTGGCTTCTCTCTCACCAGTCCTGTACTTCCTGGAATTCAGGAATTATCCTCCTACTCTTCAGCCTGGGGAGGTAAGAGAGAACTTCATGGAAGAGGTGGCATTTCAGCTGTGTCTTGATAGATGAGTAGGAGATGACGGGAAAAGGCCATGTGCCGAGAGTAAAGAATGTCAAAAACAAAGGCATGAAGGTAGGAATAATGATAATACATACAGAGGCACACAGAGACATATACATATAATGTGGCTAGGGAAATGTACATAATGGAATGAACTGGCTGATAGAGGTGAACAAAATGGGTTTGGGCCACAAGATATCAGACAGTTACCAGACCTAGTATTTCTTTAATGCAGCAGGAAGCCAGAGAAGGCTAGATCATCATTTGTACAATTGAGTGTGAACCCTTTTTCATTGTATTTTTTCCCATTACCATTTATCCCCCTTTTATCCTCTCACTCCCTGCAATCCTACACTGTTGTCTATGTCCATGAATCCTTATTCCTTTTTGCTTGGACTTCTTTTAGACTGCTTGGATCACATCTTCTTCAAGCTTGCTAATAGTTAAATTATGACAGCATCTTTACACACAGCAAAAAAATGTAGATTGACCAACTATAGAAGATTATGCAACTTATTGAATAAAAAATGAGAAATGCCACTGATTGGTAACAAGAGCAATAAACTGATAGTGAGGTCTAGGGCTAGCTAAAGACAAGAGAACTCCTGGAAAAACCAACAGCCCCCTGGGCTATGGATTTACAGAAAGTGCCAAGAATCTGAGAGCTGGGAGTGGCCTGAAGTTTACTTATGAGAAAACCAAAGCCATGAAGAAAAAGTGACTTGCTCTTCTAGAGCAGAGCTCCTTTGAATACACTTCAGCCTTGTGAGCTGAACAGGATACAATTCCTGACGGAGAGAAGGCTATGAGAGTGGAGAGCGGTGTGAAATTCACTGGGTGTAAAGCATGGTTGTTATGAGTTGAGTTGTGTCCTCTTCAAATTCATAATTTGAATCCTAATCTCTATGACTTCAGAATATGGCCTTATTTGAAAATAAGGTCAATGCAGATATAATGAGTTAAGTTAAGGTCATATTAGAGTGAGTCCCGAATCCAATAAGGACTGGGGTCCTTATAAAAGGAGGAAATACAGACAAGCACACAGGAAGAATGCCGCATAGTCATGAAGGCAGTGATTCCTGTGATAGGTTTATAAGCCAACACCCTCTGCAAATTGTCAGAAAACCACTAGAAACTGGGAGGGAGGCATGGAACAGTCTTTCTCGCAGTTTGTGGAAAGAACCAACCCTGTGGACACCTGGACCTCAGACTTCTAGCCTCCAGAACTGTGAGACAATCTATTACTGTTGTTAAGGCCACCCCATTTGTGGTACTTTGTTATGGCACCCCTAGGAAATCAACACAATGGCTGAAAGAAAGAAAGATTATACAGAAACCATTGGAAGTAGGCTGTGTGAAGGATGGAACAATGTATTAATGAAATAATAAGGCCATCTATTATTTCAAACACCAAGTATATATGAGGTAACTCGCTTGCCCCTGGAGCAGTTACATGCAGAATAGGAATAAGACTCCCTGCCTTTGAGAATCCCAAAGTGTGGTTCCGTCAGGCTTATAACAGAAATAAATGCTATGGTGCCCCAAAACAATGAGCTAGGCAAAGTTTTGGACGCCGAAGGTGACATCTGAGCCAGGCTTTGAAAGATGAGTGTGTTTGCTTGCTAGTTGCTTAATGGAGCTGATTATTTCTACCATTGGAAAGGAACTTCTAAAGTCTTTAACCTTGTCTACACAGCCATCAAAGAGGCAAATTCAGATCCGCTAATTTTTTTCAATGTAGCATTTCAAACAAACAGCCTCAGCAACCCAGGCCAGTTGTCGCTATTCCCTGCCCTAGTTGGCCTGCCATTCATTGCAAAAACAGGAACAGAGATGATGACCTCTGGCTGTTTGGGCTCGAGTCCCCTTGGAGCTTCAGGCTCGTGCAAGAACTAGCTTCAGAAGTTCACTCCAGTGGGGGGTCTTCCTATCTGGCTGCCCAGACTTCTGTGCAATGCTAAGAAGTCAGATTATGTTATTTTTTGTATGAAAACAACAACAACAATAACCGTTTCTTTCCAAATATTCCACACATGGGAAGCCAAGCCTTCAACAGGTCATTAGTATGTTGACATTTTGAAGAATTGGACATCCAGGCCCTGAAATGAGAGCCAGGTCTGCTGGCCTAAGCTTTAAGCTCTCATATTAAGGACCCCCAGGCTCCCACATTTGAGCTCCTGGCAGCCACTGCTCTGAGAAATGCTGCTAAGGAACACAGCAAAGAACAGAGTCAACTGCAGCTGGAGCCACATCTGCCTCTGTGGGATGCTGTCAAGTGCACTAGGGGGAAGGTGAGGGGCACATCCTGACTCTAATTACCTTCCAACTGGCAGGCCATGCTCCCCCAAATTCCATTGAGATGAGGGAACATACTCCTTTAGGTTTATGAGGGACAACATTGGGATGGGAGAGGACCTGCATGCAAACCAGTGTCTTTGCTTGGCTGATGACATTAGAAAGCCTTTGGGCAGGGCATGCATGGACATTTGTCCCATGTCCTAGGGCTCCCTTAGAGTATTGCATCAGGTCCTATCACTGTGGTTGTTACCTGTCTGACCCCTCCAAGCATTTGTTTCTGTAACCCTCACTCAATTCTTCCATGTAATACTTTTGACTACCACCTGGGTGGAAATATTTCAAAACTTCCACTTCATGCCTTTTTCTTGAAGCTTCTGCCTCTTCTAACTGCCTGTCCCTGAATGCCTCATCTCCAACTAACTCATCATCTTTCTTCACAAAACTCTCTTCTCTCCAGAATTCCCTTTATTGAGTCTCCCAACTCAGAAAACTGGAAAGCATCCTTGATTCTTTCCTTTCTAGCACATCAAATGGATCACTAAGTTCTACTAATATCATCTCCTAAAAGATTCTTAGAGCTTTTCCTTCTTCTTCATTCTTTTTGATAATTCTCTGATTCAGGTTTACATAATCTTTTGCTTAAGCCACTACAACAGCTTCCAAAAAGGGTCTCTTGATATCAGCTCAGCCTCTACCCTGTACCTCCTCCATGTAGCAATCAAAGTATCTTTAATAATTGTAAATATGTGCTCAGAAAACTAGGAGTAGAAAGAAACTACCTTAACATAACAAAGGCCACATATGAAAAACCCACAGCTAACATCATGCTCAACAGTAAAAGACTGAAAGGTTTTCCCTCTAAGATCAGATAAGACATGCGTGCCAGCTTTTGCTACTTCTATTCAACATAATGGTGGAAGTCCTAGACAGAGTAATCAGGCAACAAAAGGAAATAAAAGGCATTCATGTTGAAAAGGAAGATGTAAGGTTTTCTCTGTTTACAGATGACAAGCTTTTGTATGTAGAAAATCCTACAGATTCCACAAAAAACTGTTAAAACTAACAAATGAATCAACAAAGTTGCAAGTACAAAATTAACCATAAAATATTAGTTGCATTTCTATACACTAAAAATGAACACTCTGAAAAGGAAATTAGAAAAACAATAGCATCAAAAATAATAAAATACTTAGGAATAAACTTAATCAAGAGGGCAAAAGATTTGTACACTGAAAACAACAAAATGTTGCTGAAAGAAATGAAAGAAGATACAAATAATGGAAAGGCATTTTGTGTTCATAGAAAGGAAGACATATTGTTAGGATTTTAATACTACCCAAAGCTATTTATAGATTCAATGCAATTCCTATTAAAATTCCAATGATGTTTTTGCAGAAATTAAAAAACCAATTCTCAAATTCATATGAAATCTCAAGGGACCTGTAATAGCCAATATGTTTTTGAAAAAGAAGAACAATATCACTATAAGAAATGTACAAACCTGTAGAGAATGTTTATGAGTCTTTTTAAGCCAAAATGACAAATATTGCCAGGAAGCAAAGTCTCAATAGATTGAGCAAGTGCTCTGGAGAATGGCAGTTTTACAACTTATTTTATATATTAGAACCAAAGGAGGAGTTATAAGGAAGGGTACCCGATATCCATTGGTTGTAGATTAAGGAGGCAAGAGAAAGCAATGTGGGGACATCTCTGAATAAAACAAAGAGACACACACTTCTTTTATATTAGTTGGTGTGGGATCGTTAATAATTAACCTTTATAGCACATAGAGAAGGTATTTGGAGGAATAAGGTAACATTGAGCAGCTTTGTGGTCTTGTGCCCTGGTGGGGTAAGTGTGTCCTAAGGGGTCTGGAAAAAGGAGATGACAGGAAAAGGAAGTATGTTATCTTCGATGTAAAAAGACAACAGACAGGCTCACTTAAGGTAAAGGTTGACCTTTGTCAAGAAAGGTACAGGCCTAGGATGTGACTACCTGCCTTGATCTGCTTTAGTTGGGAAGCTTTATGTTATAGACCATCCTAAGTGGTTAGTTTAGGTCTCTGAGTTTGAAGGGCTGGCCATGCTACCTCACTGAGCTGGTCAGGCTTAGTATGTGACTTCTTTTTAGTGCACAACAAAGTTAGAGGTTTCATAATTCCTGATTTAAAACTTACTGCAAAGCTATAGTAATCAAAACAGTGAGGTAGTGGCATAAAGATAGATATATAGACCAATGGGACAGGATGAAAGCAAAATGATTTTCAACAAGGGTGCCAAGACCATTCAATGGGATAAAGAACAGTTTTTTCAACAAATGGTGTTTTGAAAACTGGATATTCATGTGCAAATAAATGAATAAAGTTCTACCCTTACCTTATCCCATATAACAAATTAACTCAAGATATATCAAAGATCTAAACATAAGAGCTAAAACTATAAAACTTTCAGAAGTTTAAAATCATTTCTTTAATTTATATAAAATCTATTTTTCTTTTCTTTTGTTTTTGCCTTTTAATTATTTTTATCACTTAAGAAGCTTCATTTTTTTTTATTTAGCTTTCTGACTCTGTGCTTGTGCCTTCAATACTTTCACGACAATTTTCTGCTCCTCGATAAGGCAAGCACGCTTGATCCTGTCACAGACACACTTCGCACACATGGGTCCACCATAGGCCCTGCTGACGTGTTTCTTCGTTTTAGACAACCCCATTAGGACTTTAGGTCTCATAGCACGGACTCCGCGAAGTTGGCCTGGGCACACGCCACATGCAGATTTTGGTGCTTTCCCAACCTTTTTGGTATAAAGGTAAACAATTCTATTGCCAGGGGTTCGAGACAGCCTAGTTTTGTTAGAGGCTGTATTGTAGGACAGCCTCCTGCGGTATGTCAAACGCTGGACCACTGTGAGTACCTAAAGACGCCGTTCCCGGAAGAGGAAGAAATCTATTTTTCTTGATGTCTTCTACTGTAGGCATGGTAGCAAGCACTTCACACATGCTATCTTCAAACTTCACAGAAATTACATTTTACAAAAAAAAAAGGAAACTAAAACCAGAGAAGATAAGAAATTTGTTTAAGATTCGTCTGATCTTAAGCTGATCATGGGCCTATTCTGACTCTTTTCAAAGTTGGACCTCTGGCCAACTCAAAGGAAAGCCTTATAAAGAGTGCAGAATCAGACTAAAGCTGTGAAGCTGGACATGGTTTTTAATCTTTCTGCTGACTCAATTTCCTCATTTTAAATATGGAGATAATAATATCTGACCTTTTGCAAATCACAGGTGGTGAGGACTAAAAAGAAATAGGGACAAGAAAGAAGATTTATGACTAAATCTTTCATGCTCTCTTGGGCCATAGAAATGTTAACATATAGAAACATAACAAAGCCAGAAGATGAGCTGTTAGGAGAGGTGATACCTACTCTGGAAGTGGGAGGAAGTGAAAATGAGAAAGAAAATAAAAATAAGGGTGAACTTTGTTTCTAAGAAAATAGTGTGAGAAAAGATTTTGGAAACTTTTTTGTCTCATTTATAGATGGGAAACAAATGGTGAATATGCATATCATGCAAATTATCTTTAAAAACAATTCTGAGTGATTTTCACTGGCAGTGTGATACAGTAGAGAGAGGGTTCCAAGTCCGATTTCACAACTTCATATCCATGGTTACCCTTGGATGTGTCATGTAAGTTGTTCCAAATTTCCAGGTCCCTATCTGTAAAACAGGAATGTTAATACCTACCTGACATTCTGGAGAGAAGAAAGTGAGACATTAGAGGTACATAGTATTTGAGAAGTGAAAATACTACTGGGTCCAGGTTAAAGTCACTACTTTTATTGTACTAGACATATGAACTAAACCAATTTAGTTTTCTAGACCTATTAACTTATCTATAAAAGGCATAAAAACAGAACCTGTGCCATGGCATGGTTCAAGGGGTTAAATGAAATAATATAGGTAAGTGATTAGTATTGTGCCTGGCAAATAGTGTCAGGGCTCAAAAAGTGACTGAGTTTTATTTGATAGATAAACAGCAGTAGAAATAGTACTTTACTGCTGGGAATTAAAGAAAGTTAAGATCTACTGAGAATTTTAGGAAAGGAATTCATGGAAATTTAAAAAAAAAAATCTAGGATTCTCAGTCTTCTTAATTTTCCCTTTCCCAGAGAAACAGCAAGAGAATGGCCTGCCTGAGGTAGCAGGCTTCCCCATGAATTTTCCTGGACTCTAAGAGGTTAGGAGCTTCTCCTCTCTTGTGATTGAACACTCCCAAGACATTTTATCATTTTCTGAACTTCATTTATTTAATAACTAATCTTTCATTGTCTTCCCTCTTTTAAAGACAGCTGGTCAGTCTTGTTCCCACCCCCCGCCTCACCCCTCTTCAAGGTTTCACCTCTTTAATCACTTGGAGGATGCTGAGACACACTACAAACCATTTTAATGGAAGGCCGATAAGTGAAGGCCATTTTTCCTCCTGTCGGCTTCTCAACCTAGCAGCATTCGGATGATTTTCAATAATCTCAGCAAATCACTCATGTCATTCTCCCACAGCCACCTAGTTAATATTCGGAGTCAACGGGCTTCTTCTGGCTCTTGTCTCCGGGAAAGCCTGCTGCACAGGGGCCCCACACCCTGCAGGAGTGAGTCTGAACTGGAATTTGCACCAAGGAAGCCCTCAAGTGCAAGATTCACATCCTCGCAAGTTAATAACAACTTAATAACAGCTACCATCTCTGGGCCGTAATTCTGTGCCAGACACCGTTCCAAGCATGGCATCCGTATTATCATGTTTAATGCTCATAAAGCCTACCAGGGAATGCACTCATGTCTACTTTGTGGATGGAGAAACTTAGGCCTAGCACCTTGTCACTCAAAGTGTGGTCCTGGGAGAAACAGCATTACCTGGGAACTTGTTAGAAATACAAGTCCTCCAGCTCCACCACCAACCTGGTGAATAAGAATTACTGGCCCGTTGTGTTCAGGAATCTGTTTTTTAACCACCACACCCCGCCCCCCCCCCTTTGATTCTGATGCAGGCTACATTACCGGAGCAGGTAATATAAGTAACTTGCCAAATTCACAGAGCTAATACCTGGAAGAGAGAGAGGTTTGGATATCAGAATCTGGCTGGCTCTTAAACCAGAGCCAGAAGGGCTCTGATTGTTCGCGAAGTTTTAGGATTTGAAGTAAAGTTGCCTTGTGCAGTGAAAACATCCATTATTTCATTTAATGAGATGTGCAGAGGTAGCTCAGTTCCAAGACTGTTGAATCCAGCAGTTCAATGGCACTATGGCTCCAGTGCAACGCCTCTTACTCATTCCCTTGGTTGTCTCATAATGGTCCTGAGAGGTCTGCAGTAATTCCAGGCATTACATTTTGTTCCTCAATGCCTAGATGCCTGGGGGGTGGAGGCAGAAGGAAAAGGCCTGTCTCTTCTTTCATGTCTTTTATGAACAACACTTTTTTCTCCATCAAGAAGTACTTTCCCCCAACAGACCTTCCCTCATGCATTATTGCTCAGAATTTCACCATATGCTCATTCTCAAAACCAATCAGGGGAAGAAAATTAAGATTCACCTGACTTGAAGCACATGAACTCCTGAATGAATACAGCGGATGAAATTTCTAGATCAAAGCAATGGCAACAAATATGAAATGGTGAGAAGTTTGGATTCCCAGGATGACATTAGATAATAGGAATCCAATGGAAAAACTGAGAGTTTATTTCATAAGAAATATAGAACCTCTAAATTTTTGAGCAGGGGAGAGGAATATGTAAGAACATTCATGGGAAGACTGCTGGTGGTGTGGTATGTAGGAGAGACCAGTACTAGTCTCAGGGGAGGGAATGACTCGAGGCTGTGGGGGGAGACCAGTGTTGCTGTAACCTTGGCGGAATTTGCCAAAGGCTTGGTCTAGGTAGGAGACAGTGGGTTTGAAGGGTGGATGAAGAGAAGAGTCATTTGGAAGGAAAACTGGCAAGAGTGGGTGACAGATTTGCCATGGGGAGATAAAGAAGAGGATGAGTCAGGGGCTAGGATGAAAAATAACTGCTAACTCTTGCAAAAAGAATACAGGCAAGTTAAAGGGAAACTGTCAGATGTATAATGGGTTACTTAGGACTATCTGTTTAAATTCTCAAATTTCATGCTTGGCTCTGTGAAATAATAATAATAATAATAATAATAATAATAATAATAATAATAATAATACAATTTATTGCCAGACTGTTTTGTCTTGCTGTTTTATTTATTTATTTAAATTTATTTTTAACATAGAAAATGTAAACATATACAAAACTAGGGAGAATAGGATAATAAGCCCTTCAACATGATCAAATCCTAGCCAATCAATCTTGTTTACTTTCTTCCTTCACTCAGCTCCCCTAAAACCCCAGCCCAGGTTATTTATTCTTTTTTGAATAACAATTTACTGGGATATAATTCACATACCATACAGTTTAACTATTTCAAGTGTATAATTCAATGGTTTTTAGTATAGTCATAAAATTGTGCAACCATTAGCACAATCGATTTTTGAACTTTTCATCACCCCCAAAAGAAACCCCATCCTCCTTAGTTATCATCCCCGTCCCCAAATATCTCTTCCCCAGCCCTAAGCAACCACTAATCTATTTTCTGTTGCAATAGATTTGTTTATTATGAACCTTTCATAGAAATGAAATCATACAATATGCTATCTTTTGTGACTGGCTTCTGTCATTTAGCACAATGTTTTCGAAGTTCATCCATCTTGTAGCATGTACCAGTATTTGTTTCTTTTTACCGCCAGATAATACTCCACTGTACGGCTATACTATATTTTAGTTATTCATTCATCAGTTAATGGACACTGTGTTCGACTTATTATGAATAATGCCACTAAGAACATCTGTGTACAGAACACTCATGTACAAGTGAACATGTTTCTTGGTTATGTACCTAGAAGAGGCATTTCCAGGTCATGTAGAAACTCTACACTTAACCTTTTGAGAAAATGCCAGACAGATTTCCACAGAAGCTGTACCATTTTACATTCCACCAGCAGTACATAAGGATTCCAATTGCTCCACATCTCCCCAAACACTTTTTATTGTTTATTTTTAATTTTTTTAATTTAATTTTTTATTTTCTTAACAATTTTATTTTTTACGGAAGTTTTGGGCTCTCCAAATTGAGAGGTAGGTATGATTTCCCATATAACCTATTCCCGTATTTGCATAGCATCCTCTAATTATCAATGTCCTCTACCAGAGTGGTACATTTGTTACAATTAATGAACCTGTATCAGCATATAATAATTGCCTAAAGTCTGCAGTTTATATTAGGATTCATTTTTGGGATTGTACAGTCTATGAGTTTGGCTAAATGTATAATGTCATCTTTTCATTACTAATCATACCATAAAGAGTCTTTTCACTGCCCTAAAACTAATTCTGTGTCCTTGTTTTTATTTGCAGACCCCTGGTGGCTAAGTATGTTGAATATTTGTTTCATATGCTTATTGGTCATTTGCATATCTTTTTAGAGACATATCTATTCATATTATTTGCCCATTTTTAAGTTGGGTTATTTGTCTTTTTATTATTGAGATCTAAAAGTTCTTTGTGTATTCAAGATAGGAGTCCCTGATCAGATATATAATTGGTAAATATTTTCTCCCATTCTATGGATTGTCTTTTCTCTTTCTTGAGAGTGTCCTTTCAAGCACAAAAGTTTTTAATTCTGACGAAGTTCAAGGTACCTATTTGTTGTTGTTGTTGTTACTTGTATTTATGATGTCATAGTCTTGGGAAATAGTTACCTAATTCAAGGTCACAATGATTTACGTCTATGCTTTTTTTCCTACGAGTTTGATAGTTTTAGCTCTTATAGTTAGGTATTTGATCCATTTCGAGTTAATTTTTATATATGGTGTGAGATACGGTGTCCCACTTCATTTTTTTGCGTGATATCCAGTTGTCCCAGCACCATTTGTTGAAAAGAATATTCAAAAACCTGTTGAATTGTTTTAGCTCCCTCGTTGAAAATCCATGGACCATTACCCTCACTTATTTTAAAGCAAATCCCAGACATGTCATCGTCCACAAATACATCAACATAGAGATCTCAGAACTTCAATGCTTTATCCATCTTATCACTGATCCTCTCAACAACCATCAAGGTACTGTAATCTACATTTAACAGAGAATGACACTATTGCTTGGAAGGGCTGCGTGATTTGCTCAAGAGGTAAAGGCTGTGCCCTTCCTATTTGACCACTACCCACTGTGGCCAAAGCTCAGTGAAATATAGTGAGGATAGCTTGACCCAGGAAACCCTTGTTTTCAATTTCTTAAAGATATCATTTACCTTGTTTACTTTCTTCACTGGCACCGTCACTGTCTCCATGTGCCCTTCATCCAGTGTTGTGCCCATTGGGAGAGATAAAAAGATGGCTCTCTAAAATCTCATAGACTATCTCCTGAGAACTCAGAGAAAATATGAAGTCTTAAAAAACAAAAGCTCAAAGTGAGGAGACCAGGAATTGGCATCAATCTGAGAGGTAATACTGTCTATTCTGAAGGGAAGAGCAGGTTGAACAATCTTAACTTTCAAATGGAAACTGAAAGTCTGTTTACCACAAGAAGACTTGAATTACCAAATCTTAGCATTGAAAGATGCCTTCAAGAGCAGTTTGTCTGGCCTCTTATTTCATACATGTAAAAATGTCCCGTGACTTCCCCAGGGTGACAGGGCTAGTTAGCAGTGGAAAGGAGACTCAAAGACAGGTTCTCTGATTCCTCTATTAGGGAATAGCAGAATTTTCTGTTCCTAGAGCCTTCTGGTCAGGAAGTGCCAGATAACCTGCCCTCACCAAGCAACGGGTATACAATAATCTCTTGAGACTAAAAAATTACAGGAATGTGGAAAAGGGAAGAAAAATCACTGAAGATTGTGATTTTTCTGAAACTGCTCATGGAGAACAGGAATTTTCAGAGATCTATAAGGTAGCAAGCAATCCAACTTCAGGATCAGGTGGAAGGTGCATGATCCAGGAGTTGAGAGCGTCATTCACATTCTATCATTTTTTTCTATAAGGTAAAGAGAGACAGTTCAGCTTGGACTCAACTGCAATATACCTTGGGCACAACAAAGATACTGGAGAGAGAACATGGATTTAAAAAACTGGGTAGGAAACGTGAGCAAAGATATACAGTCTATGCTGGAATGGTTAGGGTCTCACCAGAGAGCAAAATCCCTCCAAGCTGGGGAGGGTAGGGGTGGGGACATCAATCAAGGACACAGTCTTCAGAATTAGTGCCATCTCACCCTCCAGCTACCCTTCCTCCATCCCCAGAAGCAAGCACTCTCAAGAAATGTTCTGATGCCTGCAGGGCATAGGTGTTGTAACAAAGCTTTAGGGTCATCTAGACCAAGGTTCAAGTTCTGATTCCTTTATTATCTAGCCACATGAGCTTAGGCAATTCATTTCACTTCTCCAAGCTTTCATGAAGACAGGAAAATTAACTGAGGCCATGCTATAAAGCACATAGCACAGTTCCTGTGACATAGTAGAAGGTTCATTCAATAATTATTGCACCCCCTCCTTAGACTTTCTCAGCTTCATGTGAAGTTTGTCTCTGTGCCACCTCTCCAGGTGCTCTGTGGATCTCAGGATCTGTATTTTTCAGCACGGAATTAAACATTTCATTCTACTACTGAGAGAATTTTAGAACTGAAAGAGCAGAGGCCCTGCTGAGGAACCTGAGGCCAGAGCATTCATGGCAGAGTGGACATCTGGACTTGCCATTCAGTGTTCCATCCTCAGCATCACTGTTGTGTGTCTGGGATGCTGGTTGCCATGATCACCTAATTATTTCGTCTAGGTCTGACCACCACAATGAATTGAAACACTTGCCAAACTCTCAGCCAAACAAGCAGCAGATGTCCAGTTTGGAAAAACATCATTCCTGAACAATAATAATTGGTTTCCCATTCATCACATGGACCCAGCCACAGAAATGGGGGCAGAGAGAGGCAGCCATGCAGAAGCCAGGAATACGAGCTGAGATGTAGAAGGGGGCTAGACCTACGTCTGCATCTTCCCCTGGATGACCACGCAGGAGGCGTTCCTTCCCGACATGGCATGCTGATTAACTTATGGAGTCACTAACTAGGTTCCATGGGCTTTACAAACAAGCTCTGAACAGCCACACAGCAACAGTGGAGAGCAAAAGCTAATGGCTCTTAGAGGTACACAGGTGTGGGTATCAGCACCACTTTTGCCTCTGACTAGTTGAGTGATTGACCAAATTCATTTCTTTAAGGCTCGTTTTCCTCATATCAGATAAAGATAACACTATCTGCCTCAGAGAGTTGTTGTATAATTAAAGCAAAAAAGCATAGGGATGTAGCACAGGGCTTGGACCTAGTAAGTCATTGAATGTTAGTTATAAATTTGTTTTTGAATCATCACACAGTATAGTATACCCACTCTGCCACAACATATTAAGATGGATGATTTCTTTTGAGAAATACACAATCTTATCCAAACAAAAAGATGTCTTACAGATTATTTCATACAAAGACTCTTATTTTATAGAGGAGGAAATTGAGATCCAGAGAGGTTATGGTATTTGCCTGAGATCACACAGCTAGTTAACAGTAGGGCTAGGATTAGAATGCCAGGATAACATCCAATCCAATGCATTTTTAGCATCCTATAATGTCTAAGAAAGGGAAGGAGGAGTGAGAATTAACAATTATTGAGCATCTACAAGTCACAGAAATTCTTCATGAATTGTTTCAATTAATCTTTACAGGAATAGTAGAATGTAAAGCATTATTATTCTTACTTAAGAAATGGGCAGACTAGAATATAAGCTCTATGTCTTTCTTGTCCATTCCTGTATCTTCAGCAGGCAGACTGGTGCCTGGCACATAGATGGTACCAAATAAATATTTGTCAGTTAGCAAGATGAAATAATTTGCCAAAATCAGATAGCTAATAAATGGTAGGGCAGGACTTGAAACAAGATCTGTCTGATTCCAAAGGCTCCCCGTTTTTCCTGAACTTGCCCTTGGAGTTTCTCCCTGAGGGAACTAAGATATAAGAAGAATGAAGAAAGGAAAATTTCATTCTTTGAGAAACTTAAAAGTTTTAAGGCATTAAACTAGGTTATACACACACATACACACACATATAAAATTCACTTTCTACAATCACCAAGAATAACGTTTTCCTTTCTTTTTTTTTCTTTTTTAAACATATGAGAAAATTGAGATGAAGCTTCAGGGTCTCTTCCAAGGTAAAACAGTGACTAGGAAAAGCAAGAGCACAGATTCCAGTCTCAGACTTTAATGGGGATAATCTTAGGTTTAATGAAGATATAGAAACAGGGTTCAACCTGCACAAATGTTCCTCTGCTGTGGAGGAATGATTCACTCTAGGACATGCTTCCTGTGCGGTAACAGCAATATTCTCACTGGCTACAGGAGCTCAGAATTGGCCAGTTTTAACTGTTTCATGTCTAGTCTGCATGAGCTACAAAATCCCCTGTCACAATGCTAGCACATAACAGGTGCCCTGTAATGATAGTTTTCTTCTTAATTCTGATTTCTTCTCCCAAGCAGGTATCTGGGCCATCTCTCCAAGTTCCCACGTGGTAGATATCACTGAGGTTCTATATAAATATCATCACTACCACCTTCTCAGGGGCCACTTCAATTCCTGTGAGTCTCTTTCCCTTAGTCCAACTGTCTAGGGTGAACCCAACCAAGCGCTTGTGGAACATCAGACTCATTTAAAGGACAAACGGCCTTCCCAGTGGTTTGGGGCTTAGGCCTGTCCTGAAGAACGTCTGGTATTCTCTACCCTAAGGAAACACGACATGTCTTGCTGAAGAGGCATATCTGAGAAGGACATCTCTCTCACTAAGTAGGAACCTTCTGGTCCTTTTGGTGGATAAATTCTTAACAATAAACCTGCAGTAGATTTCAAAAAGCATATGGAAAGAGACTGGGCATTAAATCTACAGTCCTGGGAGATGCCACAGAAAGACTGGCTTAGACTCAAATGCTAATAGTCCTGATGACGGGCATGGACAAAATGATTACACAGGGCTAGCAAGGCCAAGTTCTGCACTCTCACCCCAGATGGCAGGATCAATCTTTTCGGAAAGATTCCCTCTTACCTCCCATCCTCTCTGTGCTTAAAAAATGTCCGGGAATCTTCCTGCCATAAGCCTTTTCAAGCAAGATGGATACATTGAGAAATCACCCTTCACACAAACCTCAGTACCTTACCTTCAGGGACCATAATTAGAAAACAAAACAGAACACTAAATTGGATATTTTATAGAGTAAATTGTTAACACTAGAAAGAATGCCAGGCAGGGTTTAAGGGACTTCCAGAGAGTGGGGATCTGAAGGAGGCTTGAGGAGAGCTGACTACATGCCAAGTCCTCCCTATGCTGGGAGGTGTATCCTTTGGGAGAGGATTGCAATTCCCAGTTTATGAGTGAGGGGACAGAGGCTCATGGAGTTGAAGAATTTGTATCAGGTCATACAGAGGTTAACAATGGACCTGGGATTTGATCATGAGTCAATCTGATTCTCAAAGATAACGGATTTCCTACGGTGAACTTTTTAGATATTTGCACAGACTGTGTTCCCCATTTCACCTGCCTGTACCCCACGGAGCCAACCCTTGTGGTCTCTGGCAGCGAGGCTCCAGCAGACCCTGAGGCTGTGCCCACCGGAACTCATTGTTTTCTCTATTTACCAGTTTTCCTGAAGCATATTCTTGAGCCAGCCTGTTGGAATGACCCACAGTTTCTTCCCCTTCATTCTCTCCTGGTCTCTCCATCGGTCTCCTGATGGGCCAGAACCTTTGTGGCTTGCCATCTCACTGTGAAAAACAGGGTCTGAGTCTTCCTGTATCAAAGCTAGCACTGGTGTTCCAGTTATTGATTCAATCCCTGCTTTTGTTATTTTGGTGATGGCGTCTTTGTTCACTGATTGGTCTGAGAGCAGCTCTACCCTCAAAGCATTTGGTGAACACAGATAAATGGCCTGCCCTCCGCCCACCAGCCATCAGCCCCTCTTCAACTCAGGTGAGTGGCTCCACCCACTTTTTTAAGGGGTTCATTTTGCAGAAGTCTGTCTTGAGAGTTTAGGACACAATGGATACAAGGATAAATGAGACATGGCCTTCGCTTACCAAAAGCTTTCAACAAGTTGAGGGAGATAGATACTATCATTCAGTATTCAATTCAAGAAATGAAAGTCATTCTAGGAATGACAAGCAAAACAGATTTTAATATGAGGATTGGATGCTTATAAAGTCATTGTAAGGGTTAAAGGAGTAGATTGTAGGCTCCAGTGTTGACATCCAGAGAGAGCTGTTGCCTCTGCTCCATCCGAACGGTGGAAATCAGGAAGCCCCAAATTGCATAGTGAGTTCTAGGTTCTAAAATCTATAACACACCACACACTTTTAATCTAGGGAATCAGAAAGGCGGCATCCAGAAGCTATTATTGCTACTGTTAAAACTGACTTTTACAATCATAAAACTGTTAACTAGTTACTGGAATACAATACAGAAAAGCCTCATGTCTTTACGACTGTGCTTACCAGCAGAAAATATCAAAAACAGCAAGTTTTCCCTTCTTTCATTTATACATTTCAAATCTCATATATGCACATCTATTGATAGAACTTAATTTGCATCTAGAGTCTTACCTATAGCAAAGTCTGGAACGTGGACTTCTACTATAGAAGAAGAAAGTGGCTATTAGGAGAATAACTAGCAGAGTCTCCATAAACTCATGAACAATTGTGGACTAAAGTGTTAGAGGAAGCACACTATACAAGGTACAATAGGTCGCAAAGAAGGGAGAGATCAGTTCCACCTGGGGTTCAGGGAAAGTGGCAGAGAAGAGACTCTTTCTGCTGGGTCTTGAAGAATATTCTGTAGAAGTCTGCCTCAAAGAGGGCTGAAGAGCATTTGGGGCAGAGTAAGCATTATGAGCTTAGTCAAGAGAGTATGAAAAAGCACTGCACTTAGAATCAGCTTGGGCCTTCTTTTTCTGGAATAGAAGGGAGAAAGAGGAGTGCATTGTGTATTGAGGTCTGAGAGGTGACAGGGACCAAGGCAGAATTCACATGCCATGCTCAAGAGCTTGGACTTTGTCCTGGAAGTGACAGGGGGACCTTGGAAGGTTTTACTTGGAATGACAAGATGAGATGGGTTTTAGAAGGGCCACTCTGGATGCTGTGTGGAAGATGCATCAGAAGGGGGAAAACTGTAATAAAGAGAGCAGTTGGGAGGATACTGCGGTGTGGTAGGCTAGACATGGTTAGAACCTAAACCTAGACTGTGATTTTGGGATAAGCATTGGAATATATCAGGAAGTTGAACCAATAGAACTCAATGAAACTAAAGTAGTTGGGGCTCTGGTTGGTGTGGCTCAGTTGGTTGAACATTGGCCCATGAACCAAAAGGTCACTGGTTCAATTCCCGGTCAGGACATATGCCTTGGTTGTGGGTTCAGTTCTCCATCATGGCATGTGTGAAAGGCAACTGATTGATATTTCACTTACATATCAATGTTTTTCTCCTTCTCTTTCTCCCTCCCTTCCCCTTTTTAAGTAAGTAAGTAAGTAAATAAATAAATAAATAAAGCAGTTGGGAACGATGACTGAACGTATACTATGCATCAGGCTCTGTTCTACACATTTGGCATGTATGAACTCATTCAATGCTTACAAAACCTGTGAACTAGGTTCTATTACCAACCCACGTCTACAGAGGAGGACACTGAAGCACAGCTGGCGAATGGCAGAGCCAGGATTTGATAGCAGGTCATCTAGTTTTAGGAAACAAATACTCCACCAATTTGCTATGAAACACCTTTGTTCTTAGGGATAAAACTTGCTTTCCTGTACTTTATGCATGTATAATTCACTTATGAATTCTGGTTTGGACTCTGAATCAGTTCTTTTAACTTAGACATTTGTGGATAAATTTCTGCAAGTCTAGTGAACCCTAAATTGTAATCAAGTTTTTACATTTGTGTATTGTGTTTTGGGGAAGTGGTAGCAAACCTTATCAATAGATTCTCAAATGGGTCTTTGACCTAAAGATGCATTTAGGAACTTTGTCTTAGAGCAATGGTCCTCAAAGCATGATCCCTGAAAAAGCAGTGTCAGCACCTTCTCGGAACTTTCTGGGTGTGCATGTTCCAGGCCTCATCCAAGACCTACTAAACCAGAAACTCCGAGGACAGGGCCCAGAAATATGAGTTGACAAGTCTACCAGGTACTTCTGGTGCATGCTCAAGTTTGGGAACTATTGCTCTAGATCAAGCATAAACATGAGAGATACAGCCACAGAGGCCGTTCACTGGACTTTGTGGGACATTCACAGTACATGTGGTATCAAGGAGGGTGGAACAAAATCTTAGAAGCCTGAGATCTTTGCATACTCTCAGGAAGGACACACTGAGACATATGCTGTGAACTATGCAAATATTTTGGACAAGGGCTCCTGTGGAGCTCAGAACAGGCATTTCTGGAAGCTTCCGGGCTCTGGACTTGCAGATAAGACGAAATCTGTAGACCTGTGCACCAAGCTCTCAATGCCTCAGATGTCAGCCTCCCCCATCCCACACAGTTTCTCCTAGGGCTGTAGTTTAGATATCTTGTTTCATCCAAGGTACACAGACCTCTAATGACATTTCAGCACAGGATAACCTGCCCAGGCTCTGGGGAACTTGAGTATCCACTGACACTAACTGCTCACTGTGAGGTGCCAGGGCCTGTGGTCCACACCTCGCCTGATTGACACAACAGCCCTGCAGCCTGTGCAGGATTCATGCCAGCAACACACATCTGTTTCTACAGCTTCCTGGAAATATGAAAGGGTCCAGAAACAACCTGCAGGGCTGGCTGATGGGAACAGCAAGGATTGCTGGGACCCATTCCCTGCTGCTCTTCCCTTCCAGAAACTCAGGCCAGGGTCCTCCTTTCTGCTAAGTCACCAAACTGGAAAGCTCTTAGATTAGGGAAAGAGCATGTGCCTGCTGGTTGGCTTGGAAAGGTTCTGGGAATTCATTATGATCTAAACAACTCTTCCAGTTATTCATGTGACTCAGACCTTGAAAGTGGGATCTTTCTGTGTCCATGGGGCTGGGTGCTGCTGAGTCAGTGCTGGAGAGGGCACCTTGTCAGCTCTCCTGGGCTCGAAACTGCTCTCCCCCATCCCCAGAGGACACCACAGGGAAGCAGTGGAGTGTTCAGTTTCGCTTCCAAACAAGCAGCCAGCCTGCTCCCATACAGCTCTCACTGCACACATCTGTCAGTCTTCTGGGCATGTTGAAGGGGAAGTAATCAGAAACAGTCACTCAGGCATCACGCATTCACGTGGGCATTTACCACAGGTTACTCCAGCACCTACTAATCCAGCTGATTGCTAAGACCTGAGCTCCAAAGAGACATGCTGTCCATACTGTTCAGGAGTCTAGTGGGAGAAATGCATTAACAGACATGAGGAAGTAATGGAAAAAGCACTGTAGCCGAGCTATACAGAGCTCGACACCACCAAGACGCAAGTGGCAACCCCTTCTAGGGCCTGGAATTCCTCTTTAACATGCAGCAAAATTCAGAGTGTGTGGAAATTACCTTTGTCAATTGGAGCTAGACAGAGAATAAACTGCCAGGAACTAACATGGTACAAGAGAAGGACTTTCTGGAAGAAGAGGGGATAAAGAAGGGGGCAAAAGGGCAGGAAAATTAAAATGGAAATTTTAGTTTTGCTTAAGCCTGTTCTTAATTTGAACCTGTTATACATTATCTACTAGGCAGGAGCGCTCGATTTCCCTGAAATAGTAAACTGCTTGAACTTTTTTCCTTCATTTAAGGAGGAAAGGAGGAAGGAGAAGAAAAGATTACATGCTGCTGGATAAAGACTGAAGAAAAAGTGGACGCTAACAGAAGCACCTACTGTGTGTCAAACCTTTATAGGCAGTGTCATATCTCATCAAACACTGAGAGGATACACACCGGCACACAGACACAAATGCACAGTAGGCATCGCAGCACAGGGGGTTAAGTAGCACGCCTGAGGGTGGCTGGGCTGAGATCAGAGCCTGATTTTGCCACTTACAAATTAACTGAGCACGCAGTTACATAACGTAAAGAGATGCTTGTATCCCCATTTTGCAGACAAGGAAACTGAGGCTCGGAGAGGTTAACTGACCTCTCTAAGGTCATACAAGTAGTAAGTAAGACAACAGAACTTCAGACCCAAGTCTGTCTGAATTCAAAGTCTGGGCCCTTTCCACCATCCCACTAGGCTATTTTTGGCATTTTAAGACCAGATTTCATCTCTCTTTATATCTACTGTCTGAATCTCTGCACAAACGGAACCTGATATCACTGTCATCCAGGAGGACGATTGTTATCTACTGTAATGCTAGAATTAAAATACTTAACCATAACTCCAAGCATACTTTCTTGTTCACTTAATCAAACATTCAGTAAACTTATATTGAATATTCATTTACTTGGGCCAGACAGAAGATGCCGAGACTAGAACACTGAAAGCCTGGCACGGTCTTTCCTCCTCACGGAGCTTTCAGTATAATGGGGAGAGGAAAACATGAAAAAGGAGTTTTATAACCAGTTTATTAGCAGTAAGTGGTATAATAATGATAGCTAAGGCTTTCATTGCACTTAGTATGTACCAGGAACTAGTCTACGTGCTGTCTATGTATCAATGCACTTAATTCTCTCAAGTCAACCAGGGAAGTGGGGAAATCAATGCAGGTCTCCTGAAGGAAGTGTCAGCTCAATCTGGAAACAAGAGGAGCTAGGGACGTTGAAGAAGGGAAGGGCAGGGAAGAACAGGAGTACAGTCTAGGACTGTGCTGTCTGAGTAGCACGAGCCAATGAGGCTATAGCCTCTAGCCTCTAGATGGCATAGAGACTTGAAATGCGGCTCCTCTGAACTGAGTTGTGCCATAAGTGTGAAATTCACACTGGGTTCCAAAGGTTGAGTGCAGAAAAAGTTCCACTGATTTTTTTGTATTGATTACATATTGACCTGACGATATTTTGGATATATTGGGTTAAATCAAATATATTATTAAAATTAGTTTTTATCTTGCTTTCTTTTTAAAAATGTGGCCACTAGAAAATTTTAAAACACATGTGGGCCGCACTTTAAATGTTGATGAAACCGCACTGCACACAAGGCTGCAGGCACATCCGGGGAACTAGAGCCTGGAGCAGGCAGGGGAATGATGGGAGAAAAGAAGAAAGCAAACGTGAGCTCCTAATCTTCTCTCCTGCGGGGCAGGAAGAGCAATCATAACCTTTGTAAGCCTCAACTCTGAGACATTGGGGCCCCTTGACTTACTGAAAATTGCCTCTTCCTCAAAACCACTCTAGCTGTGAGCCAGGGAATGGTTAAGGCTGTTCTTGAGTCTGGTATTGTAGATAGCAGAGGCAGGAACATAGCAAAAAGATAAAGAAGAAATGGAGGAATGTCTTAAGGTAAAAGTCAAGCCCCTAACCATGCTCCCCAGTCCTATAAAGTCTTCCACTCAGCTCCTCCCTCTACTCCACCTCCGTTCCAATTAAACTGAGCTCTTTGCTGAGCTTCAAACATACCAGACATACCCCTGTCTGAGGACCTTTGCACTGGCTGTTCCTTTTGCCTGAAACATTTTTCCCTCAGCTATCACATGGCCGATGATCTTAACTCCTGGTTCAAAAGTCCCCGTCCTGCTAAGGCCAACTTTGACCCTCTTATTTCAAATCGCAAACTCCATTGATAGATACTCCCTTACCTTAGTCTTGTTTCTTACCATAGCATTTAAATATTACCCTCTAACATACTCAATAATTTTATTCTTATTATGTCAACTGTTAATCTCCATACTAGAAAACACATCCCCAAAAGGCAGTGATTTTAGCTTTATTTCCTGCATTGTCCCCAAAACCCAGATAATGCCTAGTCCAGGGTAGCTGCTCAGTGAACATTCTTTGAATGAATGGAGGTGTCAGTGGCACTGCTCAGGATACCACTGGTTGATGAACAGGCCTCCCCCATGCACTCTCTCATCCCATAAAGAAAAAGACTTTTTCTCTTTTTTCTGTGGCTGGGCTTAGTTAACCTTGCTTTCACTCTGCTTTTACTACTCAGGGTTCTTTCTGCCCTGGCTCCCACACAGAGGCCTCCGGAGAGACTAAAGAAAGCAGCAGATCCAGTGGAAAGCCCCTGGGCTGGGAGCTGGGATTCTCAGGTGCCCTCCCGGCTTTGCTCAAATGCAGGCTCCATTTCCTTATGTTTCCTCAGCTGTCAAGGCTTCCAGGCTCAATGGGAGGCTGAACAAGATATTACAAATGAAAATGTGGGAGAAAACTGTTCCATACCGGACAGTGGTCATCAAGGGATGGTCCCTGGACCAGATGCATCAGCATTATCTGGGGATTTTATTAGCGGTACATTAATCTCAGGCCCCACCCTAAACCCACTGAATCAGAAACAGGAAGGGAGGGCCCAGCAATGTCTTCTAATGATAATTAACTTATTAAAATATCAAAGCCTCCAGGTTATTCTGATGCACTTAAGTGTGAGAACGCCCCTCACCCTCAACGCCCCCCCCCCCGCCCCCCGCCACGCTCCCCCGCCCCCCGAGCTGGGGGAAAGAGGATACTTTGTTAGAGCCTTGAAGGCAGGGAGGGACTTCAAAGGTCAGGACCGAGAACAAACCCCCAGGGCGGGGGAGCAGAGTGACTTCCCTGTGTTCCCTGCGTCAGAGGTGGAGCAGGGTGGTCTCCGGCCGAGAGTGACCGGGGAAGCTCCCACCCCTACCCCAGGAAAGTCCCTGCGGCGAGGCCGTGACCTCCCGCCGGGCCTGGTCCCACAGCGCGGCTGCCCGGGGCTCGGAGGCGGCGGCTCTCTGCGTGAGCGCCTGTCACCTGGGTCGCCGCCCCGCCCGCCGCGGGACGGAGGTGGCGGCGCCGCGGCCCGGCCGAAAGCGGTCCTGCGCCGCCCCCGCTGGCGGAACCCCGACCGCTCCGCCGCAGCAAGCAACGTCCCTCCCCTTCTGCCTGGCTCCTTCGCGTGTCGCCCTGTCCCTGCCTCTGGCCGTCGCGTCGGCGTTCGCTCGAGTTCTGACTCTCGGATTACCTATCTTCATCTGTCTGTGCCCCCTGCCCGGGCTTGTTGTCCCCACCCCCTTTCCTTTTTCATTCTCGTTCAGCCTTCTAACAGAGAGTTACAAATGGCCCACTCTGTGCCCTGGACGGTACCAGGCTCTGGGCGGTCACCGGTGAAAACAAGGGCACTTACTGGTAGGGCGCTGGCTGGGTCTTTCTCCCCTTTTCAGCTTCTTCCCTGTCCTCTGCTCTTTCCCCACTCGACCTTGACCGTTCCCTTTGGCATTTGTTGTTTCCTCTCTCTCTTTTTCCTGACGGAACCTTTCTTCTAGAGGGTGCCAGGGTAGGATTAAAAAGCCTACTTTTGTCTGACTTCTAGAACATTGCACTTAAGATGTCAATCTTATCTTGAACCACAACAATTAAACTGTTATCAGCTATTAACACCTCAACCAAACTTAGTTGAGTAAGCCAAAGCAGATAGCCGTGGCCGTGGAGATCTCCGACTTGAGAAAAATTAGTTATTTACCCACTTTTGCCTTGGTGCTAGACATTCAGTTATTCAAGAAAATGTATACATTCCTTCAGTGATTTATTGAGCATCTACTGTGTACCAGATGTTGTTCAGGATGAACATTGCTCAGTACAAAATCTTAAGTTTTCTAGTAGCCACATTAAAAATGTAAAGAGAAACATTAATTTTAACAGCATGTTTTATTTAACCCAGTATAAATGCCATTTCACATGCAGTGAATATAGAAGTTGTCAATGAGAAGTTTTACATTTGCATTTTTTTTTTTCCATGCAGAGCCTTGGAAACCTGTGGGTATGTGACACTTGGCAGCACACCTCAGTTAAGACCAGGGACATTTCAAGTGCTTCACAGCCACACTGGCTCGTGGTTGCAGTAGTGGACGGTACAATTCTAGACACGTGTAGAACACCAATGGAAAAGACAAAGAGGGACCTAGGGAGAAACATTTAGTAAACTCATGAACAAGTAAGATAAAGATAGTGTTAATTGCTATGACGAAGTTAAAACAAAATAGTGAAATAGGATGACTGGACATTATCTCACTCAGCCCTTTCAATCCCTCGTCAAGTTGAATAATACGATATAACAATTTTATAGATATGAAAACTGAGGCTGAGAGACAGTGCAACTTGTCCAAGTACCAACGGCTGGTAAGATGTATGGCCAGTGTTCTAACTCCAGTTTGATTGGCTCCCAAGCTGGTTGCCATTACCTTACAAGGCCAGGTTAAGGCAAGGCTACCACAAAGAAGAGAGAGATGAGGAAATGGGCATGAAATGGCTTTGGAGTGGAAACTTTTGAGTACTGCACTAGGAGTTGGGTACTGCTGTGTGTTATTTATTAAATGTCATGACCTCTCTGGGCTCTCTTTATAGGTAAAACGAAGAGCTTGTCTTGATGACTACAAAAGCCTCTTCCAGTTGCAACCTATAGGTTAACACATAGGCTCTGGAACCTGACTAGCTGGGCTGGAAACCTGCTTCCACTACTGACTTGCTGTGTGATCTTGGACAAGTCTCTTAAGTTCTCTGGGCCTTGATTTTCTCATTTGAAAGATTGCTGTAACTATTACTATCTCTCTGGGGAGATGACAGGACTAGTAATTTATGTTCAATGTGCAGAAAGGTATTTAGCACAAAGTAAGCACTCTCAGTGAAGTGTTAGCTGATTTTTCTGTTATCCTCCTTCTTTCCTGCAGGCTTCTCAACCAAGGCCAGGGACAACCTGGTCCTTCTCACGTGGTTAGCATCATTGTTTCTATTGGACAGTGCTCCTCCTGAGCAATGTCTGGCACGTACTAGGATCTCAATAAATTGGAGAAATGAGTGTCTTGCCCTGCAGCCCAGGCTTGTCTGGGGCCTGGCTTGTGCCCAGTCTAAGCCCTTTCTATCTCAGAGCCACAGGAGTCCTGAACTTTCTTCCTGACTAAAGACAACACAGGAATCTCAGGAGTCCTGGAACTCAGTGGACTTTCAGTCAAGGCCCCTTTTAACTGGTCTACCCGCAAAGGGGATAGTTTTGTATGGAGTAGTTAGACAATTTTTATCATTAAAGGCGCCTGTTTTCATAGAGGTTTCGTGCAAAGGTACTGAGGCATGAAACAGTAAAGGACGAGATGTGACGGTCATAGCATTTTTTCCCCTTAGTTCAGGTGGTCTAGGCCAGGGCCCGACTGGGAGGATAGCATCGCACTATGCTAAGGAGCAGGCAGGGCTTTGTGTGGTGGCTGCTTGCGTGCTCATCCTAACTGGGGGAATTTAAGTGCTTTGAATTTTACTTTCTTTATTTTCAAAATGAGCTCAATAGCAGCATCTTTTTCTGACATTCTGTAGAAATAAAATGTTGCAAGCAAGCGCTGAACACCTAGCTAGCCCACAGTAATCATGCAGTAAATATGGTTGTTTTCATACTAACAGCCCTCCTGGATTTAACATATTTAGCATTAGAAAAACTTGTGTATGAGTCTTAGCTCTGTTACCTACAAGCTCTGTGACTTTAGCCAAATCAATGAATATCTCTGAACCTTGGCTTTTTCCATCTGAAAAAAACAGCAACAAAAGGGTTATGTGCACACTTTGCCCCAGAGTGTCTTCACAGGTGTCAAATCAGGTTCTGCATGTGTGTGTGCTTTGCAACTGAAGTCCTGTGCCCATGTTGATTATTGTGGGGTTTTTTTTAAGATTTTATTTATTTATTATTAGAAAGAAGAGAAGGAAGGAGAAAGAGAGGGAGAGAAACATCAATGTGTGGTTGCCTCTGGTGCGCCCCCTGCTGGGGACCTGGTCTGCAACCCAGGCATGTTCCCTGACCGGGAATCAAACCAGTGACTCTGTGGTTCGCAGGCCCATGCTCAAGCCACTGAGCTACACCAGCCAGGACCCCATGTTGATTATTATTGGTAGTTATTTTTCTGTCAATGCTTGTCCAACCCACAGCCTGCAGGCCACATGTGGCCCAGGATGGCTATGGATGCGGCCCAACACAAAATTGTGAATTTACTTAAAACCTTTTTTTGCTCATCAGTTTTTGTTAGTGTTTGTGTATTTAATGTGTGGCCCAAGACAATGCTTCTTCCAGTATGGCCTAGAGATGCCAAAAGGTTGGACACCCCTGTAGTATATCTAGTCCTTTGCTGAGCTGAATTGCCTCATCTTTGCCTTGTAGCAGCAAACACAGAGGACTCAATCTTACTTATCATTGTTCTAGCAGTGCTCAGCAAAATGTTTTCTGTGCCAGAAGTACCCAGATTATTAAAGTTAGGAGTCAGAGGGTCTAGTATGGTCTCTGCTGCATGCTTGTGATGGGACCTTTGACCAGCCATTTAATTTCTCTGACCTGTTTCCTTATCTCCAAAGTAGGGATAGACTTAGAAGTTGACTTGCCTGTATCTTGGGGTGTTTGGGATGATCAAAAGATTAAAAAGCATGTTGACCATTGTAACTATTTACACAAGCATGAGGAACATTCCCAAGCATTATCCCCAGTGTGCAGCATCTCACTCTGCCTCTCTGCTCCCCACCCTGCAAAGCAGCCACACAGAACCACTTATGCTTTTCTACACAGGCTTCTCCGGGTCTCAGTGCCTATGCATGTTGCACAGGCTGGGTTCTCCATCTGGAAGGTCCCTCCCCTCATTCTTCAGCTTTACCCCTTACTCATTCTCCAAGGCCCAGCTCCCAAGGGTCTTCTCCTTACAGTCCTCCTACACTCACCCAACCAGAGCCAATAGCCTTCCCTCTGTGTCCCACTGTGACTGGTACAGATTGCCATCGTGTCTCTCTTCACCCTGTACTGTGACTATTGTTTAGTCATTCATTTCATGAGAGCAATACAGCAGTGAGGTAGCATATGGGGTCTGGAACCTGGGTTCAAATCCTGACTCTGATGCTACTTGTGTTACTTTGGGGAAGTTACTTACCCTCTCTGTGTCTCAGTTTTCTAATCTCTTAATTAGGGATGATAATGAGACCTCCCTCATCTGGTTGCTATTGAGGAGCGTCACATTAAATACTTAGAACAGCGTCTGGTACATAGTACGTATTCCGTAAATTTCAGCTTTTATTAATGTTTCTTTCTCATCTGACAACAAGGACTAGGTCTTATCCCCAGTGCCTAAACTGACCCCTGACACCAAGGAGGGGCTCAATAAATGAACAAATGATTGTTGAATAAATGACTCAGGGAATCCCACATGCCATGGATTCCTGTGTCTCTACTCAGCTCCCCAGTCCCCTGGGTCCTGCAGTTTCTGCCTTCCATGCAGTACCAGTGCTCCTTTCTTGGCCAGAGATTCCCCCACCTCTGGCCCAGCTTCCTATTTGGCTTTCTGACTCATATTCTTCCTGATCCACCCAGCCTGCTAAGACATTGTTCCCTCTGCTCATCCTCTGTTTCTGATCTGTCTAGATCCCACATTCTCTACTGATTATTTCAGATGTCTTCAGCCAGGGACTTTAAGGTCCTCCAGCATTTGGGTCCCCCACAACCACTAACTTATCTTCTTCACTCTTTGCCTGGCCCCTTCTCTAAACAGGGCCACTCCCTCACCACCATACCCATCCACCATCAATCTCCCACTTACCTACTCCCTTAAATCACCCACCTACCCATCCACCTACCCACTCATCTACCTTTTTCATCCATCCCCTCATTTACCCACGAAAGTATTCAATTAACATTCACTAGGTACCCATCACTCTCCAGTCACCATATGGAATGCAGACTTGAGCAAGAAGAGCTGATCCCCAACTTCATGTACTTTACAATCTATCAGGCAAAATTAGATAACCGAACCACAACTCGTGGTGGGAGATAGTCTGTGTCATATGGTAGCTATCACAGGTTTTTAAATTAGAGGCCATGGATGAGCTTCAGGGAATCTGTAAACTCCTTAATATTGTGAGCAGAATTGTGTGGGTAAGAAGGTGTGCATGGTGCCTATTTATCTGCATTTTCAGGGAGAGGCTCCATAGCTGTTATTGCATTGTTAGAGGGCTAAGTACTAGGGATGCATAAGGAGAAGCCTAGGGAAGAGATAGCTCTCACTCTGGGCCTTGATGGGGAGGAAAAGCGAAACTCATGTTTATTTCAGACCCATTGTGTTACAGATTAAATTTGGTGTCCCCTCAAATTCATATGTTGAAGGCCTGACCCCCAATGTGATATTATTGGGAAGCAGAGGTAATTAAGTGTAGATGAGGTCATGAGGATGAACTCCCATAATGGGATTAGTGAGTTTATAGGAAGAGACTTGGGGGCTTCCTCCCTCCACTGAGAAGGTACGGCTGGAAGGTGGCCATCTGCGAGCCTGGAGGAGACTCCTCCTCAGACCTGACTATTCTGGCATACTGATCTCGACTTCCAGCCTCCAAAACCGTGTGAAATAGATGTCTATTTTTGAAGCCACCCCGTCTTCAGTATTTTGTTATAGTAGCCTGAGCTGACTAAGATACTATGTGCCAGACACTACTTCTCATTTTGCAACCTTGTTGCAATATGGAAATGGGCTAGGCGGTGTCATCATCTTTAATGCTCACAGCAGTCTTTCAAAATAGGTATAGTATCCCTATTTCACTGAGGAGGAAGCTCAGAGACAGAAAGCAAGGACCACAGTCACGCAGCCTCAAGGGGTGGAGCAAAGATTTGAAAGGTCACTGGGGCCCTTGGGTCCAGGATCTCTGCCTCCCTCCCAGGGCTGTCTGTGGATAAGATAGGTCACTAAGTACATACTTCTGAGCTGTAAACCACCGCTCAGGGAAAGAGAAGATACTGCCTGTGCTTAGGGAATGTTAATAGGGTTTTACAAGCCTAAGGAATTGCTGTCATTGCATTTTCAATGACCTCCAAAAAGAATGACCTTTTCCAGTGAATTCAGCCCATGTTAAGGTCAGTGAGTGTTGGTTCTCACCCACAGAGTGTTATCACAGCAGTTTCCAGGAACAAGTCTGGGCAGTGGGCCGTCACTCAGCAAGCACTTGTGGGTGGGTCTGTTGGCAGGAAGGAGCCTTCAGCTCCTGCCAGCCTGTGTGGCCCCTCTGTTCAGGGCCCTGCCTGGTGATGATGGCAGCCTGCCCCATCGCAGCTGGCCGGAATAGGTTGCTCCTCCAGACTGCCCCATTACCTGGAGCCACGGGCCTTGCAAGCGGCATGCACTCCCATGCCCAGGTTTCTGAAACTCCCAGAAAGCTTATGTCCAGGCCAGCTCCCCACCCAGACTCTTCCCCCAGCTGCCTAACACTGAAAAAGAATTTCAAGCCCAGGTAGAAAACCAGTGGACTTCTTGCAAAGAGTGATTGAACTCAATGACCTCTAAGTTCCCTTCCAGACATGTGAGGCTGGGATGAATTAAGGGAGAAAATATTTTTTCAACTAAAATTGTTTTCTCCTTGAAGGCAAGGACCGTGTAATTTGTTAATTTGACCTTGTAACTGGCTTCACCCTCCCCTCCTCTCTGTGCCCTGGGCCACCACCCTAGTCTACAACTCCACCACCACTGCCCTGAGTCACTGCAGCAGCCTCACTGCTCTCCCTGCACGTAGCCGGTCCAGTCCAGACAGTGCTGTTTCTAAGTGGATTGCATTACATCTCTGGCCTTCTCATTATTCTTTAATTGCTCTCCTTGATGGATTCCAAGATCTGAAGTTTTCACCAACTGCTCCACATTCCCAACTTACCTCTTTACACTTTTTCCTTTGCACTGGTCACTCCAAACACCTCCCCCACCTCAAGCTCTTCTCGTGTGCTGTTTCCCTGCTCCTGGCACCTCCAGATCCCCCAGCTCACTTCTGCTCAGCCTGCAGGTCTCGGCCACTCACGCGGGAAATGAACCCTTCCCTTGAACCCTTAAGGCTCCAGTAGGTGCCCTCCTCCGAGCTGCCACAGCACCCACAGTCTCTCTGCACTTTGTCCTGTAATTTTCTGGCACAATGTCTGTCTCTCCCACCAGCTGTAAGCTCCAGGCAGGCTGCATCTGTGTTTGCTTGTTTTGTTGTGTGTGTGTGTGTTATGTTTATTTTACTTTCTTGAAAATATTTTTATAATGTGCTGGATGAAACTGGTTGCTTCCTTCTATCTCCCTACCATTTATCAAGACATCATGTGACACCTGTACTGAAAATGGGATTTAATACTTTTGTTTTTGTTTCTGTCACCATTTCATTAACCCTGCAAAGGTAAAAAAAGAGTAATGTGTATTTGTGTTTGCTTGTTTATCATCATATTCCATATTCTCCGTGTCCAGCCTGCAAGGCTGAAGACCCTCTCTCATAAGAGGTGCTGAACGAACACGTTCGCGTTCCATAGAGCGAAATTATACTCAGAGGTGAGATCAGATTCTTTGTCCTAGAGCCTGCAAGTCCTCGCTGCAAAGGGGCCCAAATGTGGAAACCATTAATGCACCCTCCCCTCCGCTTAACTGAATTGGCTTGGAGAGGCAGGGGGCGTTTGGACGCACCTGAATCCTATTACAAAACTTGGAATGAAAGCCAAGCCTAATTGGGTTGCCTTGTCCTCCCCACCCCCCTGTTTTTAGCCAGATGACCAGCATCCAGCCCCTGGGCCACCCTGCCTGCCTCTCTGCCAACATGTTCTGGCCGGGACAGCACTGCCACCACGAAATGGGCAGCTGCAGTCACAGTCAGAGAGGGTGAGGCAGAGAGACTCACTTCAACTCTGACATTCAGTCTGTCCTGTGTGACTCAGGCTGCCACTTCCCCCTGGGGCTGCAGGATGCAAGTAGGAATAAGCCTTTCATTAGATATCAGTGACTCGGGAAAAGGTCAGGCAGGAGGGCTGGCCTGCTGAGTCATGGAGTGTGAGTGTCCATCCCCGTCACTCTGTCAGTCTATCGTTGTGGTCTGCCCATCTCAAAGGTCCCCTTTCTGAAGCAGGTTTGATTCCTAGAATGGGTTCAATTCAGGGCATGCAGGGGAAGAGGTCACCGGTCTGTCTCTGTAAAGGGAGGTGATGTAACGTGGTCGGTAGGAAAGCAAGCTTTGCAGTTAGGTGCTCCTGAGTTAGGATCCCAACTCTGCTACTTACTAGTTCTGGCACCCAAAGCAAGTTGCTTACCTTTCCTGACACGCAGCTCCTCATCAATACAGAGGAGATAATGTTACCTAGTGCCTAGGATTGTTGTGAGAATGAATGAGGTAAAGTATGTAAGAAGCTTAGCAAAGCGCTTGGCAAACGGTAAACAGCCCATAAATGGTAGGTATTGTTATTTGTACAGGCTGATCTCTCAGTACATACTCGATCCCTAAGGAACATGGCATCTCCCCACAGTCACCAGGCTCTGGCTCCACCTGCCCCTGAAATCCACAATCAGTCTGGCTTTGGAAAATGTAGTTAAGTTGAAAAGGAAGTAAAAGGCTGGTGACATTTATTTTGTTTTTTGCCATCTCTGATGGACAAACTGTTTCCCCAGATTGAATGATTCCTGGCCATGTCGGTCCGAGTGGAAACCTGATGCAGAGGTAGACACAGGGCCACCCAGGGAGCCCTGAGCTCAGGGTTTTACTATATCGAGCTTTTTCTCTTAGGCAGCTGGAGAAAATGAGTTTGTTAGCTGAGTCCTCTAAATAGGTGCACTCCTTTACCATTCACTGAATTCAAGCTGATGCTGTGCCCTTTGGCTCTTGGTTCAATACCCTCTCCCCCTTTGTTCAATACTTCTGCTCTTTCAAACAGAGAAAAAACATCAAAGTACTCCTTGGACGACCAGCATGCAGAAAGACTGAATTTGCTCAGCGTCATTTGGCAAGCTGTTTAACCTCCCTTGTAACCTAGCTATCTTTAGCTTCCTTGATGCTATTTTGAAATGTCAAACTAGCAAATACTGCTTCCAGAATGGTTCTGATCTGGATGTGACAGGATGCTTGGGGGTGGGCAGACAAGGAGGAGGTGGGGATGGTACAGGAGCCTTCTGGTAGAGGGTGAGATGCTGTACCAACTTCACAACTGCCAGGATCCTCTCCTAGACAAGCCCATTTAAGGGGAAGTGGGGCACTGAGCCCCACCTGGGCTTAACTTAGAGGGATCTCTGCCTATCTGACACTGGAACCAGAACTGGATGTCACATTAGACAAGAGAGAAAAGTGACTCTTGTGTGCCCAGTCCATTCACTCACTCATTTAATTTATTCATTCAACAGTACCTATTGAGTAGTTATCAGCCAGGCATGGTGTAGGTACTGGGGATACAGTAGCTTGCAAAGGTGAATACTCATAGGAATCATCTGGGGAGTTTATTAAAATGAAGCTTCTCAAGCCCCAACCCCAAGAGTCAATGCAGGAGGTTTGATGCATACCAGGGACCCTGCATTTTTAAAAAGCACCAAGGCATTCTGACGCAAGTAGCCCAGGGTGTATGAGAAACCCTAGTCCAATTTGTAGCAAACTTATTTTCTCAGCACCTCTCCAGTGCTAAAAGCTAGTGGTATAGAAATACACGGTACAGTCCCAGGTCTCGAAGAGCGCATGGTCCACAGTCTGCAGAAAGAGGCAGACAAATATGGCCATTTCAGAGTGCTAAGTGCTCTGAAAGCACAGGTACAGAGGTCCCATTGAGGAGGAACTAGCTTTGGGAGAGCCAGGAGGCTTTATGAAGGAGGTGGTATTTGCACTGGCTCTTGAAGCATGAGAAATTTTTCAGGCAGAAAAAGAGTGGGTGCACATTATAGTTTCCAAGATGGACTCACCAAGATGTGTCTCCCATCCCACATGTTCTCCTCACAATAGGGCTGGCACACCTCGCACAGAGACGTGGGGGAGGGGTGTCTGTGTTCCTTGCTCTTGAATCTGGGTGGGGATCTGTGGCTACCCCCACCCAGGTAGAGTGGCAGAAGGGATGCATGTGAGTTCTGAGGCTAGGTCACCAAAAGATAATCTTGCTTCTGCTTGGTGCTTCTTCTCTTGAGACACAGGCCCCAGGAGGCCTGAGCTGACTTGTTATTGGACTGGCCCCCCCCGAGGCTGCCGAGCTGTAGACACCATGTGGAAAATCACGTAGAAATAGTGGGAGTTGCCCAAGGCGCTTACCTTCGGCAACTTCCAGCCTCCGGCCTGGAGCTGACACTGAGTGAATCAGAGATAAGCTGGCCTACACCGCAGATGCCAGGCACCATAGATGTTTCTAAGGGCTTAAACCTCTACATTTGGGGTTGCTTGTTATGCAACATTAGCTACCTGGAACAGATGGTGGGGGCACTTCAGGAAGAGGAAATGATAACAGGTGCAAAGTTTTCCAGGGCTGAAAGGGTGCATCAATTATTTTTAAAATTTGGAGAGATTCACCATTCTCATGTAGAGTGTGGAGAGGTCTCGATTCACTGCAGACTAACATGGCTGTGTGTTTGCCTAAGCAGTGAGGTCTAAGCGTTTTCCCCAGGCCATGTGAACCACAGACTTGGTGATACCCCAAACTGACCAATGTAGTTTTAACTGCCCTGTCTTTGTTGTGACGTAATTTTTAGGACATGTGTGGTACCTTCTCAATTACTAGGAAAAGATCCATTGGATATTAAAACTGAAGTGATTCAGGTATCATTCAGTCTAACTGCCTCTCTGATCTTACCTTGCTGAGCACAATGCCTGGTGAATGGCAGGCCAGCGCCAAACGTTGACTAAATTTTTGAATGAGGAAGGTATGTGAGTAGCAGCATCAGAAGCAGGGCCTGTGTCTCTAACTCTTGAGAACACAGAATTTTGGGCATTAGGGATCTTTATAGGCCACCCTCCCGATAGGCCTGTCAAGATCGACTCCATAGTTCACTCCTGCCTGTTATGAACTTCTTTCTTCGACTGGGTCCAAACCTTCTCCCCCGTGAGGCAGATGAAGCAGGTGATACCCAGTTAATGAGTGAGGAAACTGAGGCTCAGGGAAACCACACAGCTTCTAAGTGATTAGCTAGACCCAACCCTGAAGGCTGAACTAACTCTGATGCCTTTCCCACCCCCACAGTCTGTTAGGTCCAGGAACAAACCAGGGACCCCGACCTCTGCACCTTTGCCACACTAATTCCCCACCTGAAATGTCTTCTTGTAACAGTGGAAAATCATAACTGTGGGAAGTTGTAACCCACCCAACCGTTCTTTTGACATTGTTTCTGCAAATGCTAACTCTGGCTAATAATGTAGCTTCCAGATGAACAGCATGTTTGTATAAGAATCTTAGGAACTCGTTTCAAAAGATATAGACCCCAACCTCCAGGCATCCCAGCTCCCGGCATTTGCTGACGTTCAACCACGGAGCCGGGATGACGTGAATCCAGGATGACTAAACCAGGATGATGCACACTGGACCATCACATGCCTTATCAGAATGGACTGTGCTCATCTGCACGTGGAAACTTTGCACCCCCCTCCCTTGATCTCTTTGTTCTGTTCCCTTCTCCCTCCTTATAAAAACCTCCGCCTCCCCTGAGAGGTGGAAATGGGCTTTGAGACGTGAGTCCCCCATCTTCCCAGGGAGACATGAGTCCCCCACCTTCCATGTTGTTGGCATCTGAAAATAAACCACTTTCCATCAGCACTTGCCTGTCGATTATTGGCTTTCGTAGCGGCAGGCAGCCGGACCTGCTTTTGGTCACATTCTGTTCTCTCTGCTTGAATCTTTCTCGTTTTGAATTCCCTGCTCTGACCCTGGCTCCCTCGTAAGTCCCTCCCCATCCGCAAAGCCTGCAGGGTCTGCTATTGCTCTGGCTTCCCTGTGGGTCTACTTTCCTGACTGCCTACTCTGCGGATGTCAGTTGCTCAGCCAGCAACTACAGTTACACAGGATAATTATCAATAATCATAACAACAATAATAATTGTAAATGACTAGATTTTCTTTTTTTTTTAAATTACCCTTTAAAATTTGTGGAACAGAACATGTAAAATCAGTTATTAATATATTACTTAGAAAAATGTGAGTTCCTGGTACATTCTTTGCTAAATTTTATTTTTTGGAGGTTGTCTACAAGTGAGTTGGTATATAATTGGTTTTTGTCAGAGTTTACAGACATTCTTAAGCCTGTTCTTCAATTTGTTTGCATATGATTCCTCCATGTAAAACAAAAAGCACTTAGTTTATTGAACATATGAAACATGACGGGATTTTTTAAATCTATAAATAAACTGCATTGCTTTTCCCTTGATGTGCTGATCTTGCTTTGACACAGACACTGATAGGATTTGCAGTTACAGAAGATTGTATACTAATACAGTTGGTGTTTTATTAAAAATAACCTCGTGCTATTCCAGTAACAAAAAGGATTGTAGACATCCTCCTCATTTTTTAAAAGTGGCATCGCTTAATAAAACAAAATAAGAAAGAGACAAGATAAAAGTCAAGCACGTGAGCTTTGGTATGACCATAGCAGATTGCAACTTTCCCAGGTGTTACTGAAGTAGCTCTCTTATGTTTGTTTTTAGTTACTTATTTTTATTTTTAAAATTGGGGTGTAATTGATATATAACATTGTATTGATATTAGATATAGAATATAATGAATTGATATATAAATATTGCATTAATTTTAAAAAAATAAGCCTTATCTGTCTGTCTATCCACCCACCCATCCATCCATCCATCCATCAATCACTTATACATCTCAATCATCTCTAGCTCTCCTACTGGTTGAACTCTGACTGATGTAATCACCTCTCAAAAGACCTCTGTCGCTCCAGTCTTCCTTCTCCAGTTACAAAGCCTTAGTTACACAAGTGCTCATTATACAGTGTGGCTTTGAGTCCCTTCACCATCCTGCTCTCTTTCCAAACCTGCTACATTTGTATGATTGTCTTCTCACCATTTATCCTTTCAGTGAGACTTCATTGCGTTTCTGCTGCATGCTAGGGATCATATGGGGGCAAAACAAGGAGTGAGACTAACCAGTACCTGCATTCAAGGAGCTCGAGTGCCTAATTCTAAGACCAGTCCTTCAAACACTGGAGAAGGAAGGCTGTTTCACCATCAGAACCAGAACCCCACAGTAACCACCACTCAGTGCTGAGAACGACGCTTGCTCTAGGTATTTAGTGAATGCTATTTGATGATAAGGCTGGATAACAGTTCTTCTAACTCTCGGGCCTTTGAAAATTAGTCATTTTGTATGATGCTCACAGCAGTCATATGAGACAGAAGGACCCAGGAGACAGCAGAGCTTGTAAGTGCAGAGTCAAGCATCATTCACAAGAACGTGAGACCCCAAAGACCAAGCTTATTGTGGCTGAAGAGCAACACCAGGCATTTCAAACTCCATGAGACTCCTAGGAAAACAACCAGCTCTCACCCATTCCAGGCCCAAGTTCTTTCCCAGTTTCTCTTGCCTGTGGCTCTAATTTTACCACAACCTTTTGTGCTCAGTCCAGCCAAGTATAGGGAAGTCCTTTGCACCCTTCAAAGTCGTAACATGAAGATTACTGAGACAGTGATAAATGATAAATTATACTGAGAACAATCCACTTTGAAGTCATCAATCTGGGTCTTTAATATATGATGGAACATGGAACATGAAACATGGGCTGCTGCTCTCTGCCAGGGCTGTGGACCTTTCAGGAGAGCAATGGAGAGGAGGGAGGGAACTAGCCAGTGTAAGTGCCCGCCATGGGCTGTGGTCTGTGCTAACAACAATTCATAACTTATTTAATCACCGTAACAACCCTGTGAGTTAAGTACTGTTATCATCCTCATTTTATAGATGAGGAAACTGAGACAGGTTTAGCAACTTCCTTAAGCGATTTAGTTAGTAAGTCTGGAAGGTGGGATTTGAACCCAACCAGATACTGTGCTCTTATCAAAGGTGTAGTGGGCTCTTAAATACTTTATCTCATGTAGTCCTAGTAGTCCTGTATATCAAGGTTTATCTCAGCCCTGCTCATCCTCTCCTGGGACATACTTTATTTTATTACCTCGTCAGTCTTTTCCGTTATTCAGTGAGCTTCTGAGAGGTCAGGGGCCATATCTATCGTGTTTACTGTTGGGTGTCCAGTGCCTGGCACAGTGTCTGGCACAATAACACAGGAGACTATTAATAAACGTGAACGGATACACACATTTTGCAAATGAGGAAACCATCCAAGGTCAACCTGCTAATGAGTGACAGACTTGAAAGTGAAATCCAGCTTTCCATGATGTTGAATTCCAAACCATCACATTTTTTTCCTGCTACACACCCAGCTCCCAGATCAGGGCCTGGCACATAGTAGGTACTCAATTAAATGTGTTGTAAATGAATGGTATAACCTATCCCTGGTCTATCAGTACCCCGATCCTCCACCCTTTTATTTTAGGTTTCTGTCTTTTCCACGTTGCCAACAACATAGTCTAAGACATGTTCCCCATGATGCTCACCTTCCTCTGCTCCTGTGACCTCCAGCTGCTCCATGGCAGCCCGCATGTTTATGTCATGTCTTGCATTTCTCCAACCTCTTTTGGAAATGCCTGCTTTTTGAGCTCATACCACCCTTCAGTGTGGCTCACTTATATAAATCAGTTTTTTTCTTTTTTCCACTCTGAACTTCTTGATTAAATTTTTATTTGAGTTCTTCAGATTTGCCTTCCCAATGCATCAAATAGAGAGAGTTTCCTGAGTTTGCAAGAGGGAAGACTTGTACCAAGAGAAGTATGGCAACTTGCTGAATTAAGTGGAGTCATTTCAGAACTAAAGGTTACAACTGGGGAATCACAGGCAAATGATAAAATGATGCTAGAAAAGTTAAAATTCTTGTGAGGCATAAATAGTTTGAATTGATATAATGAGCACTAACCCAAAGAGTCAGTGACTTCTAATGAAATGAACTATAAACCCAGGTTTGAGGTTGTTTGTCTACCCAAGCATCCATCCGTCCATCTGTCCATTCATCTGTCCATCTGTCCATCCGTTCATCCGTCCATCCATCCATCCATCCATCCATCCATCCATCCATCCATCCATCCATCCACCCAGTTAGAAATATTCCAGGCAGGTGGGTAACATAGGCATTGACCCAGCAGGAAGAAGAAGCTTATCTTATTTGGGAAAATATAAAGATTTTTCATATGAATGGAAGTGAGTTCAAGGGAGGAAGATAAGAGATTGAGCTTGCCAGGTAAACAGAGATTAGCTCTTAAAGGATCTTGTAAGCCTTTTCCCTGAAGTCTGTTTTTAAGGCAATGGTGGGTTGAAGGGGGAGCAGGCATGGAAGAGATGTAGGCAAGGGAGTGCTTAGGTTAATGCATCAATCAATTTTTTTTTTTTAAGTGAGAGTACTTTGAACGTTGGAGGAACATTTTTGGAGCTCTACACCCACTCCTTGTGTTTCAGTGGTCCTGAAGCTGCAGGGCAGGGCTAGGATTTAATTTTAGTTCTAATCCATAGTGTTACTCGGGCAACTCACTTCCTATTTGGGGACCTTCAGTTTTCTCATATATAAAAATAGAAAAATGAAAGCAAGGGGATTGGCAAGCCGAGTACGCCAAATAGTTTTCCTTTGCTGAACTGTTTCCAGAGGGTCAACCAGCCTTCAGTAGGTGTGATTAATAAATTACAAAAGATAAATAGAGTGCCTTGAAAGATTTTATGTTCCTTATTTAAATTTTACCTGTCTTTACAGCCTGCCGGGAAGCCTGTCATTCAACCCTCGGCAATAAAACAGCCTTGCACGCATGAAGACAAAATAAATCAGAAGCCTTATGCTTTTAAACTCACTAAATGAAAGCCCAGCATGCATGCTGCCTCCCTCCAAATTAATCACTGGATTAAATGCGAGACATACACCCCAAATCAATAGCTTGTGACAGAGATCTCCTGCCTGGGCTTCAGGAAAATTCCACTTCCTTTCAGATGTTGTCAGTTGAAATGTCAGGAAGTTTCCATTCATCACCCACCCTTGAAAAGGCCACCATCCTCACACTTCACATTTCCTTGAGGCCTTTCTTCAAGAGAATCAAGACATCTTGCAGGGGGAGCTCACTCATTGTCACAGCCTCTCCCTGGAGGCTGAAAGGGGGACGATGTGCAGAGAAGAGAGGTGTGGAGATGTCTGATTCAGAAATAAGAAAGCCAAAGCATAAAGAAGCTCAAGGTCTTGTTCAAAAGTCCCCACGAGGCAAGACACATACATCCCCTTGGATGGCAAAACATGGGTTCAGGAGCTTGAGAGACGTGGATTTAAATCTTGGCCCTAACACTACTCTGTGCTTCACCAATCTTATCTATAAAATAGAGGAAATAGGGGTACTCTACATTACTAATTGTGCAACCTTGGGTAGTTATGTAACTTCTCTGTGCAGGAGCATCTTTATTTGTGAATGAGGTCGTAGTAGTTAAATGTTCAGCTTGTTGTTGCTGTTCAACATGAGACAATGAACGACAATTTTACCTCTATACCAAAGCCATATACACTTTCTCCTTAAGATTTGACCTTGCCATCAGATTGGGTCGAATCCCTTCTGCTGTGCTTTAATAATGGTAAGAAAAATAGTGATAATAACATCAAAAACTAGCATTTATTGGTCACTTACTACATGATAAGCTCTAAGCTCTTCATTTGAATTAACCCCTTTTGTACTTGTAACAATTCTCTGAGGTCACTGTTACTATGTTCTGCTTTTTACAGATGAAGAAACGGAGGCACACAGCGTTTATCGGTCTGAGATCTTACCCGGGGTAAGTGGGAGAGCTGTCCTGTCTCCCAGAGCGCCCTGGGCTTCTTCACTCTTTCTTGAGTTGACCATGTAACCATGTCACTCCCTGCGAATGGCTTTCATTTCCCCTGGATTTCAGGCTGCCCTGAAATAGGGACTATTATTCATTTTTGTATTCCCAAAGTTTAGCACAGAGTAGGTGCTCCTTGAATTCCAAATGAAACAAAGTTGACTCATCGTGCAGAGATAATAGACTGTGAGTAAAAGTACCAAGCGCTCTGAACTGAGAAGGTGACTTCCCAGGTCAGAGTGTCACAGAGCTAGACATCATCTCACACGGAAGGGACTCAGCCAGACTAGGACGCAGCAAAGATGAGCGCAGCACAGAGGAGACAACATCAGTAACAGGAAAAAAAAACAAAAAACCACAGTCAAAAGTCTTCTCTTGGCCCCTCAGCAGATGCTCCTGAGAACCGCAGGGAATGGTAAGTGTGGCTGTGAACATAGCGATGCCAAGCAAAGTCCAGAGGAAAACCTTTTGGAGTTCTAATTCCAGACTGATGCTGTCTCAGTCATTCTTAAATTCTTGCGACACACAGTCTGCAGTTGAAAAACTTCACGGGGAGTTGTTAGAGATGGATCTCAGCACTGAATGTCATTGCAGTCACAACTGTGATGCTCTAACAGCCATGGTATGGAAGAAAAACAAATGACCTATAATTGTCTCAAAAGATGCTCAACTGCACTAAAAATCACAGAAACTTAAGATCAGTGATGACATATTTTCAAGGTTTGCGCAAAAGTTAAAAATATCATTACTACCCAGGATCAGTGAGGCTCTGAGGAAATGGGTATAATTATATTCAGTTAGTGGGATGCAACTTTGAAGACTCCACTGAAATTTCATTCCTAGGACTCTGTCACACACCAAACCAGCACCTTGTGCTCATAAATATATTTTCAAGCATCTTAATTCTAGCACCATTTGTAACAGTAAAAATGAGAAGCTTCCAAAGTAAGGAAGTGGTTTTAAAATTTATGTATATTCAGACAATAGTTAGGGAATGATGACAACAAATTTAATAATAGGCCTATTTGTGTGAAATGGAAAAGACCAGATTCTAGTAACTAAAGACAGTGAACCCTTGTCTCCACAGGAGGCTACTAGCAGGCTATTCTGATTGGTCCATGCCTGCGCCATACCAGACATAAAACTGATTACAGGGTACAGAGATGGGAAGGGAAGGGGGCTCTTTCCTTCCTTCCTTCCTTCCTTCCTTCCTTCCTTCCTTCCTTCCTTCCTTCCTTCCCTCCCTCCTTTCCTCCTTCAGTATAATGAACATGCATTTTGAGGGGATATCAATGTTACCTTATTTGTTCTTTTTTAAGGTTCTGATATCCAGTTAAGGCAAAGCCAGACATGTTACAAGATTTTGTTCAATCTGTCTATCATGTGTTGCACCATAATAAAAATATAGACAAAGCCGCATGCTAATACAGAGGAAAATAGAAAATAAAACACCTGACTGTCCCAGAGGAGGACGGTCTGAGGTCCAGCCTGGGCCTTGGCGGGGCAGTAGAAGCCATCTAGGGAAACAATGGAGGCAAAGCTCTCCAGGCAGAAGCTCCCAAGGGCCCGAGCCCAGAGACACGAGACAGCGCGGGCCGCTGTAGGTCTGTGGCTGGAATGAGTCTTCGGCACACGGATGGTTTATTCCATCTTGGACAGGGCACCAGAAGAGACGTAGTCTGAGGAGTAGTCGGAGTTTAGCTCTGCTTAGGATTCAGCAACGGGGAGAAGAGGGCAAGAAAGGCAGCATGGATGGTTTGCACGTTGTTTTAATCTGACCTGCTGTGGAATGTGGCTCATAACTCATCTGCACAGGCAGCTATTTGGGTGGACAAAGGAAACCCAGCCAGTGGAAATTCCTGGGAAACTGATGGGGCCCAAAAAGGAAATGCCAGTCAAGAGGTTTCACCCGTGCCAAGTTCACATACCAATGTCGGAGCTGGGCTCCTTGAAGAACTATTCCTGCCTGTCAACCATGGAAGAGACATTTTAGCAGAAGGTAAATGGATAATAACTAGGGTCTCATTGATATCATCCTTTCCAAGACTTTTGCATTCATTGTCTAAGTCGATGCTTCAAGAACCTTTGAGTCAGGGATGCTCATCCTCATTTTATGGATCTTGCAATTAAGGTTCAGGGAGATTTTGTGACTTGCTCAAGGTCACACTGCTAAGGGAGACAGGGTGGTACCACTAAAAAAAAAAAAAATCCTTTGCTTTGGAATGATACAGACTTGCTTTAAAATCTTTATTTTATGACTCATACTTGGATGACTTCGGGCAATTTACTTTCCTCTATGAGTCTGTTTTCCCATATGTAAAATGTGGATAACTTCACCTTATGGAACTGCTGGAAAAATGGAACGAGATTGTGTATGCTGCCTCCTCGCTACCTGTCTCCGCCTTCTTAGGGACTTAACACTGCTTTGGAGTGAGGAGGCCAGCACATCAACCATTTTCCAGCCTCTTTTGTACCCGCAAATAATCATGTAGCAGAGTGACGGCCAGTGAAATGTAAGCAGAAGTACAGAAATAAGAAAGCTAAACTTTTTTGGTAAAGGCCTTTCTTCACCCCTTCTTCTTTGTTGGTACGTAAGGAAGAGAATTCAGCAGCCACCTTGGGAAAATGGAAGAGCTTGCATCTCTAATGGCGTTGTTCAACCGCTTCATCCTGGATTTCTCTGTACTTGGGAAAAAGAAACTTCAGTTAGTTTAAGCAGTTTGCAGCTGTCCGTATCCTGACTGATGGAGTAATCTGGGCTTTCACATATCGTATGTGCCTAGTGAACGGCAGCCCATTTTGATTAAAGCAGGGACCTTTCTCTAAGGTTAGGGAAGAGTTTGAGCCCTGTATGCTACTCATAAAACATCATGAACCTGCCCAACCTTCCCCACTCACAAAACACAATGTTTCTTCTGCTTTGTTCACCTGCAAAGTTGGGTACATAACCCCCTCTACCTGCAGAGCAATCTCAGTTCAAATGAGATAATATAATGTAAAATCCCTGACACGGTGCCAGGCACACAAGTGTAAAACAAATGGGGTTTATTTGTCTTGAGTCAGAAGGCTGTGAAGCAGTCTCAGCAATTTGGAATCTTCTTGCTTTAACAAACACACATGGAAAACTTCAGAGGGTCCCATGACCTACCACATAAAAAAATCAAGTGGTTTTAGCACAGCATTCAAGGCTTTCACTCCTGCATACAGCTCTGGGCTCTTCCCACCCCCCACCCCCACCCGAGTCCCTAGATAATGCTCTCCCCCTGCTACAATCTCGTAGCAGGGTGTTCCTCCCCCTCTGTTTTAGCAGTCATCTGATCCCAGTCCTGTGTTTGCCTCTCCCTCTGAAGGGGAGGACTACAGCTCATTTATCTGGTGACCAGTAATCAGTAAATTACCACTGAATGAATAAATGAATTCCCAGTCAGTGTGCAGGAGTCTAGTCACATGGAAGTCTTGGCTTTTTTTCTGAACACAGCTGAGCATTTTTATGATCTCAGTAATTTTGCACATGCTTTTACTTTTGTTTAAAATTCTCATTCCCCTTTTATGTCTGTAGGACTTCTACTCACACACTGCAAATCTCACCTCTTCCAACTCTCAATTGCTCTCTCTCTCTCTCTGCTCTTTCTTAAGGAGTCTAATACCTAATTCTACTATGGCATACAACTTGTTGTTCATTATTATATGACTTGTCTACATGCTTCTCTTCCTTGATAGTCTGTGAACTCTTAAAACCATTTAGTCATTTATTTTCTGTTAATCATATTTAACACAGGTCCTGGAACATGTAGATCTTGAGATTCTTGGTGAATTTAGTTATGCAAAATTTTGAATTACACAAA
Organism: Macrotus californicus; assembly: GCA_007922815.1. Taxonomy (NCBI): domain Eukaryota; kingdom Metazoa; phylum Chordata; class Mammalia; order Chiroptera; family Phyllostomidae; genus Macrotus; species Macrotus californicus. Next base: position 108,871 of record VMDR010001741.1, read on the forward strand.
ATTGTGGCTTTGAGTTGCTGCACATCCCTACCCCTGTAATGACGCTTGTAACATCAGGTGCTGAGGGGGAAAATGAAAGAAAAGGAGTCTTTATTTGTTATCCACTGTGGATTATGCATTATTATTTCCATGGTGTTTCCAGAATAGGCATAAAACACACCTTCAAAGAGCTTGTGACTTTATTTTGGAGATACACTTACACTTGTGTGAATGTTTTAGAGATTGCTATAAATTTTACTGATGGTCCCTTTGTTACACGACTCTCCGATGCACAAAGTATCCACATCTCTAAGCATCCTGGGGACTGCAGTGGCACTGTCTGTACAGTGGCCCTCCTCCAACAAAGACAAGAGAGCCCGAGGCAAGCTGGCCCGATCAGATTCTCTGTAACAGAAATATGAAATTGAGAATGGATTCCTGAAGGGGATGGGTGTTGCTGGAGATGAGTCACATTTGTGGCAGTCCTCCAGGGTGAAAGGTCATGAAAAACTTTGAGGTACTAGCACTGCCTTGGGTTCTCCTATCTTGGTTGTTCAGTATTTCCTTTGGTTCTCTGACACCCCTCCAGCATCCTTCCAAAAGATTTCCCCTTTTGCTTAAGCTAAACAAAGTCCATTTCAGATGCTCACAAGTTAAAAATAAATAAATAAGTAAATCATAATCAATATAGCCCAAATCCCCAAGGAATTTCCTGTTTGGTCTCTGAATTGGTTAGGAATTGTATCAGCTGCAAGTGACAGAAAACCCAAAATAACAGTGGCTTTAAGAGAATACAAGTTTATTTTTCACTCAAGTGAATATAGGTGACCAGAACTAGTTGCCTGATCCTCAGGAATTCAAATTCCCTCTATTATATTTTCCACCCATCTCAGGATGTAACTTCCATCTCAAATTCCAATCATTATGTCATCAGTCCAGCCTATGGGAAGAAGGAAGACATGCCCCTCTTTTTAAAGGTGTGCCCCCACTGGCCAGCATTTAGTTACATAACTCCCACATGCTAGCTATCTTCCCTTTCTCTGTCTTGGGAGGCTATGTGGACCACATTGATGGGAGGTTTTAACCTCTGGCTTTTATGGTTCCAGTTCAGACAGCAGAGGCTCTAGCAGGAGACCCCAAAAATAGAAGAGTGAGATCAGGGTATTTATTTCTCTGAATCCCTCCCTTCAATGTTTCATTCGGCTGGCTCTGTCCCTCAAGTGAGGGTTACTGATCTCTGCAAAATGATGGATTCTACCTGCCTCTCTCTTTTTCTAGGTTGTGCTAATTGTTTGCTTCCCTCATCCTATGAGGCCCTAAAGGAGGCAACAGCCTAGCTGCTATGAGCTCTGGATTACCGCACTATATTTACAGCTCATTTATATCCAATCTTAGTAAATAGACCCTTCATAAATGAGTCTTCCTTGGCTTAGCTCATTTTGAGTACATCATCTCTTTCTGCTGGGAATTTAACATACCTACCTAACTACAAGGATTTTATTATGGGCCAAATACGTACCTACAAATTAAAGGTTTCATTACCAAAAAAGGAGAAGAAAATTTATATTATGGGACAACTAGTAATCTTTGCCATGGTCCCATCAGTCTTTCTTAGTCAGTTCTTAGGCCCAGCATTTATTGGTGGAACTTTCTTTCTATCCATTAGTCTTGATATTCATAATGAAGAAAATCACCATCTTTCTTATCTTATACAATGTTATAAAAATCTATAGATAAGTCTCTATATATGGGAGAGTTATAATTATTATTTAGTCCTATTTGACTCAGGAAGGGTAGTAAAATTAACACATGTCAGTGAATGTATGAATGAAATGATAAAACTATGTTTTTAATTTTTTCAACTACAAAATTGGCATCGTACTACACGATGCCTAAGTTCTCCCTAGTATGGATTTCTAAGTATTATTTTGTCAGCTCTGTGTCACAATTTTGCATGAATCATAGAAAAAATATGGCAGAACTGTCAAGCTGGAGCTACAGGGTCCAGAGCAGACAGAGGAGTGAGACAGACCCAGGATGGTGCCTGACCCGGCAATCCAGGCAGGATCAGAAGAGCAAGCAGAGTACTGGCACACAGAGATTCTGATTGTTAGAAGAGGCAGCTTAGCAGACAGGAAACAATCTCAAACACCCAGAGGAAGTGCCCAGGCCCAAGCAACCAGGAGGCTGAAATCACATCCATGACAGGACAATAATCAATCCAGACAAAAACTAAAAAATCCGCTATTCCTTAATAGAATATTCAAGTCACCCAAACCCCACGTGCTTATTTACGGCTCTACCCTCTTCCTTACTCCCCAGATCCAGCCAGTATCAGGCTCAGCTGATTATGCCTCTAGATATCTCTCATTCATTTACTTACCCCAGTTCCCATTTCCAGTTACAGCTCAGGCCCAAACTATCTTTTACCTGTATTAATGCCGTATCTTCCCCAACGATCATCATTTCCCCCTGGCAGCCCCATTTTCTAAACAGGCATCTTTCTAAAACACAAACCACAGCATGTTTTTCCCCTGAATAAACTATTTGACAGCTCCTTGGGTCGCCTATAATAAATTTTAAAGTTTTAATAAGACCTTATGTTACTCAGTTCCTACATCTCCTTTACCTTCATCTCACCCCACTTCTCTCTTTTGATTTGACACTTCAGCTAGTTTGAAATACTTGTAATTCTCTGAAAAAATTAGATAGGTTTTTTCATGTGCATGCTATACATCCATCTGCCCCTACTTCCCTCTTCTGATCAATTCTTACTCATCCATCAGGACTCCACTCATAACTCACAAGTCATTATGCTTACAGAAAGCCCCACCTGACACCCCACCTTTACTCAGGCTGGAATAGGTATTCCTCCTTTATATTCTCATAGCTCCTGAACTTATCTCTGCAGTATTACTCATCTCTCATGATGCATTGCTATTTCCATATTACTTGTCTATTTCTCCTGGTCTATCAGTTTCTTAACGAAAAATGGCTATATCTCATTCAACATGAATGAATGAATAAGGCTAATGTGTGTGGAGTGGGATTAATTGGGATTATTACTTTCCTTGTCTTAGACATCATAGTTCAATTAATGCAGTCTAGGATGCTTTACATTTTAGATATCACTCTGTGTACATGTTGTTGTAACATGAATATCCCTGCCTCCACTTTTGAGGTTTATCCTTTTGTCTAATGTATAAATAAATATGTAATAGCTAACCTTCCATTTCAGGCCACGATGGAATGACAGGGTCCAGACATTTTCTCCCATTATAAACAATAATAAAACTGAGGAAAATTATATAAAACAACTACTTTCAGACATTGAACAACAGACAACACAGTATTGGGATTCCCAAGAAAATGAAAATAAGTGAAGTAAGCCATTGGCTCTCTGCCTGGAATCACATTCTGAACCTCTTGCGGGAAGGGAAATCCCAAGCAGCCTGTGGCAGTCTCCCTAAGTTGAGAAGACAGAAATCAGAGATCTGGGAGGCTGAGGTGACCAAAAATTGTGAAGCAGAGTCTCAGAAAGCAGAGACCAACATAAAAAAGTACTTCAGCCTGGCTTTTGTGGCTCAGTGGATTGAGCACCGGCCTGTGAACTGAAAGATCACCTGTTTGATTCCCAGTCAGGGCACATGCCTGGGTTGTGGGCCAGGTCCCCAGTTGGGGGTGTGTGAGAGGCAACCAATCAATGTGTCTCTTGCACATCCATGTTTCTCTCCCTTTCTTTCTCCCTCCTTCCCCTTCTCTTTGTAAGTAAATAAATAAAATCTTTTTAAAAAATGTATTTCAGTGTCTCAGCTGAAGGTAAGTTATGTATACCTAGAGCAAAATTCCATGAAACCAGGCTGTGCATCACTGGGAAGCTGCAGGATAAGGAATTCATAGAGAAGACAATGTTGGGAGACTCCAACCAGTAAGAGTGGAACGTCCTTGCAGGTTATCTGGGACATTCAGTAGTGACCACAAGAGTATCATGCCTTATTGTGGGGTTACACCATCTCTAGAATAAAGACTTCTCTAGGCTTGCACTAAACAGAGTCTGGAAGGGATCGAGCTAATCAGCAAGAACAAAGCTCAATACTTTCTAAAGGAAAACAACAAAGTCTAGACACTTAACATAAAACACAATTCTTGGTATCCAATAAAAATCAGACATACCAAAAAAGTAGGCAAATGTGATATACAATCAGGAAAAACAACCAGTTAATGGAAACAGATCCAGAAATGATAAATATAATAGAATTAGTAGACAAAGACATTAAAACAGCTATTAGGTTATATTCAACTATTCAAAAGTAAACATGAATGTTAAGTGAGCAGAGGAA
>VMDR010001742.1:0-113179 GCA_007922815.1 Macrotus californicus
TAAGGGGGCTGGTAATGTGATTCCCTTCACTTGTTATGAAGCCTCCACAAAACCAGAGCTGTACCACGCCAGAATTCAAAGAGAAAGCATGTAACTATTATACACTGGATCTTAGCCAGAGGCCGAGAAGTAATAATGTAACTATTACAAAAGGCATTTTCACACAATGCCTATTCTCATGGGTCTTTACTATATAAACATATTTCTTGTCAAATATATGGTCATTTTTCAGTACCAAATTTTAAATATTTAAAAAAGTCTTTGATAATATTTCTCTTTTCTTAAAGATTTTACTTATTTATTTTTAGAGAGAGGGGAAGGAAGGGAAAAAGAGGAAAAAAAACACCCATGTCTGAGAGATACATTGATTGGTTGCCTCTCGCACACCCCCACCTGGGGACATGGCCCGCAACCCAGACATGTGCCCTGACTGGGAATTGATCCAATGACCTTTTGGTTCGCAGGCCAGGGTTCAATCCACTGAGCCCCACTAAGCAGGGCTGATAATATTTCTATTATTCCATAGACATGAAAGACTTCAACATCGTTTCAGAATAGCCGGAAGAAAGCAAATTGCAACCTGTAACAGTTCACATAACACATATGACGGTTAAAAATCTTTGATGACATTTGTTGCATATAAAATTCCTTAGCTTGGCATTCAAATACTTTGCTCTACTAAAACTGGCCTAATCATTATCCTCCAGACTCAGCCCACCTTGTGAGGATAGCCTTCACTTCCTATCTCAGCTTAAGTGATGTTCACCTCATTCCAGCTGTACTCAATGTCTTCTTGGTCTTCAAATCGTCTCCACTCTCACACCTTTTCCAGTCTATTCTCCAAAGTGAGTAAACTTTTGAGAACACTTCATGTGGATACAAAGGCATTTCTTATTTGGGCCCTACCCACATCTCCAGCTTTATCAATCTATTCTCCTTTACCCACAGAAACAATCTACTCCAAACATAGAAAACTACTTGTAGAGCCTTACTCACACTTTAGTGCCTGTGTATGTAATATTTTTTCTCCCTGGAGTGTTCTTTTATAAAATGTATTTTTCAGTTACAGTTGACATATACTATTATATTAATTTCAGGTATACTATATAGTGATTAGACATCTATATACCCTATGAAGTGATCTCCCTGATAAGTCTAGTACCCATCTGGCACAATATTGGTATGTTCTTCCTGACCTCTTCTACATGGCTCCCTTAGTAATCAGCTCATGTGGGAAGTGTTTTGTCACCCCTCAGTCTCCTTTTTCTGTGCTTTGGTAATGCCCTGCACAAATCTCTGTTATTACAGTTATCACACAACATTTTAACCGTTGCTTATCGGTCTCTTTTACTCAGCCTGGACTATAAGCTCATGAGGACTTAAGACTCTAACTTACCTCCAAATAAAATGTGACATACGAAGTCTGATACTACTATGTGAAGCAAAATTTACAGTGGAAGGGGACTAAACAGTAATGGAAAAAACATCATAAAAATTATATATATTTTTAAAAATGACAGTGTAGAAAAAATAAATAGGACACTGAGATTCCATACTTCCTATATAAAACATATTCATTCTTTCATTTATTTACTCAATAAATATTTATTAAGCACCTACTAGGGACCAGGCACTATGCCAAGCCCTAGACACACGAGTGTCAAACTCATTTTCACCGGGGGCCACATCAGCCTTACGGTTGCAGTTGCCTTGAAAGGGCCGAATATAATTTCAGGACTGTATAAATGTAACTACTACTTAACTAGGGGAAAGGAGTCCGGTGCTGCCGCCAGGTAGAAACAAGGTGCCGGACCAGATAAAACCAGGTGGAGGGCCAGCTCGAACTGTGGGCCTTGTGTTTGCCACCTGCGAGCTAGAGAGCTGGTGATGACTATCTAGACACACACACACAAAGAATTGGAGAGGATATAATCTAAAATGTTAACAATGGCTATGAACTCTTTGAATCTTGAGAAGACTTGAAAAATTTCATCTTCTCCTTTAAAATCATCTCTATTTCCCAATTCTTCCTTAATCAACATGCATTAATTTTCTAATCACAAAAATTACAAATTACAAATGTCTACCCATCAGTAGAAATACAACACTCAAAGTAAACAATGTGCAAATTAGTGAACCATGGCTAATGTGAGAGCAAAAGAATTTCTGAGAACTTTTAGTCAGATTCTAATTATACCTAATACAAAGGACAACAAGACTAAAGTATGCAAAAATAATTCAGGATTCCAGTTCCTACTTTTGAAAATGACCCCATGCAAATTGTCCAAGGAAAACACGGACCACAAGATCAGTAACACCCTAGTTTCCCACACTGCAGAAGGCAAATTATGTCATTCTATTATATTCAATGCAGAAAAAGAGAGGACAGCCTCTGTAAACTTGTTCAGAAGACAAATTCATAAATAACACCATATTACATGACTTACAGTTTTCAGTTGACAAAGCACTTTGACCTTCACAATAATTCCATTTTCTCACCCTTATTAGATAGATTAAAAAAACTAAGGATTCAAATGGAGAAGGCCTTTCTATGCCTCAAAATCCAAAAGGTATAAAGGAAAAGACTGAGAAGTCTATCTACATAAAAATCTACAAGTTCTGCATGGGAATAAAATAAAAGATGTCAGAAGACAATATCAAAATGGAAAAATATTTGCAATACCTCAGACAAAAATATTATCTTATATGTATGATATATATATCATATTTAAAGAGACCTATAAATCAATAGGGAAGAGACCTATGTATGACCCAACAGAAAAACAGGTAAAGAATTTAAACAGATAGTTTACAGAAAAGGAAAATGAGTGACTCAACATAAAAAGATGGTTGGCCTTAACATAATTTTTTAAAACTACTCTGAGGTATCATTTTTCTCTATCAGATTGGCAAAACTTCATGTTCGATAACAGCAAAGTACAATATTAACAACAGTGATCCTGGAGCCATAGTGCTTAACTTGAATTTCTGCCACATTAGTTGTGGGATTTGGGCAAATCACTTAAATTCCCTATTACTCAATTATTCATCTGAAAAATGGAGATAATAATAGTACCTACCTCAAAGGGATGTTTTAAGATTAAATGAGGTAATGTATACAAAGCACTTAGAATAGTGCCTGGCACGTAGTAAGTATCATGTAAGTATTAGCTGTAATACAGCTAATGTTGCATGAACAGGCAATGCATATTGGAACAATCACTAAGAAAAGCAATTTGGCAATATGTTTCACAGTTATATATATACATATATCCTTTGACTTAGAAATCCTACTTTCTGCGTATATATCCCACAAATACCCTTACACATGTAAAATGACATCTGTTCAGGGGTTTTCATTATAAAATTGCTTATATCAAACCCTAGAAGCAACACAAATGCCCAACAAGAAGGAAATAGTTAAATTATGATACATCCACTAAATCTTAGGTTTCTAAGATATATTAAAGATCTATTAAATGAAAAAGCAGTATGGGGATGAGAGAAGGAGAAGGTGCAGAGCAGTGGGGAACCATGGGCTAACTTTTGCATGAAAAATGGGGAAAATACAATAATACATAAGCATTTGCCTAAAGAAAGTCTAAAAGAATATAAAGAAACTAGTGTCCTGGCCTGGTAGCTCAGTTGGTTAAAGAGCATCATCCTGATGCACCAAGTCTGCAGGTTCAATCCCTGGTCAGGGCACATGCAAGAATCAATCAATGAATGCATAAATAAGTAGAACAACAAATTGATGTTTCTTTCTCTCTCTAAAAATCAATGTTTTTTTTAATTAAAAAAGACTTTTAAAAAAAGAAAGAAAAAACTATTAAAAGCAGTTGGGAGTGGGCATGGAACTAGGAGGATGAGGGCTAAGGCATAGGAGTGACACTTTCACTGCTTATATAAAACATACATATGCAAATATTTGTTTAACTATTTGAATGTATTACCTAGTCAAAGATTAACTTTTTAAAAATACCAAAGCTCACAGAGGATAAGAAATTTGCCTATTATCATGTAGCTAACAAGGGTTCATTATAGTTAGGGTTTCCATTGCTTTTCCTTGTATAACACTACTTCTCAGAAGTTTTCAGTAATGGAAGGTTAAAAATTATCACAAGCAGGCTTTTCTCTGAAACAACCACTGCCTCTGAATGCTCAGCAAAAACAACACTTGTGTGACCACACTGAAGTCATCTCCATATGATGACTTGGAAAATAGTATAATACTCATTGTTAGTCCAAAACACTCACTATCACCCACACTGTACAATGTAATGATTGGGCTTCATTTACTGAAAGGAGATGAAATGCCTATAAAAGTCCTTATCGTAGGTTTCAAATTCCAACACAACATTCATTTGGCAGAACAATAAAGTGTACAACACTGAGAACATATCTATAAACACTTTCACATAGAGGGAAAAAGCATTAAAGCAAGTTAGCTTTCTATTCTAAGAGGGAATGAGTACATATAAATATATAATTTTCTGTTTACAACGAACATAAGTACAAAATGTTATTGAGGAACCTTAGGTGGTGAGTCCCTAGCCTAGCCTCTCAAAACATACTTTTAAACAGAATTAAACAGGCCCATCTTTGCCACATCACAAAGGATTTGTGTTTGAAACCATCTCACATATACATTTGTATAAGAGAATAACACATCATACATCCAAGGCACCAAGTATCTGATGATCTCGACATTAATTCACACACAAACATCTGTACCACCTAGTACGACTATCTAGCAAGTGCCAAGGAACCTCCAACTCAATTTTGAATCCCTCAATTCTGGGCAGCCCCAGCTAGAGGACCAATATCTCCTCTGTCCCATGTCCTGCTAGCATACAAGGTAACTATGGCATCCATACTGATGACATATTCAACATACTTAGCCCCTTAACCTTCCACTACCTACTTCAATAAACTATACTTCTATCACATTTCAACAGCACTCAGTCAGTTACATCCTGTTCTTTGTTTCTACCTTGAAATATTAAACTCTGTATTCCATAGAAAAACCTCATCTTCAACCACATTTCTGTTAGTGTCCTTATTCTCTGAGTACACTAGCCCCTCTGAAGGTTTTACTTCTTACAATCCCATCTTGGACCCTCAGGGTCCATCATATCTCTCACACTATCACTAGCAGTGTGAAGTTACTCTCCATTTTATCATTTTTCTTGTAAATCCCAATCCTGGATTAACCTAACCATCTTTTTTTGCCCTCTTGTTCTTAGGCTGTTGGAGAAAGTGTAAAATCCAAGTCCTATTACAAATATATTATTTCTAGTCTTTAATGGGCCCTCAAGGTGGTCAGCAATCTTTTACTTTTAACTCCTTAATCCATTCCCCTTTAATTTTCCATTGAAGGTTTCTATGGTCATAATCATAATACTCAAATCAGAAACTCACCATAGTTCATTTCATCTCCAGAGATAACTGATTTCACAGATACCTGATCACATCAAAAAAAATAAGGCCATCTGTCAAACTCCCTCACCTTCTTCCCCTTTATCACCTCATTATCCACCTTGACTTCTATCTTTTTGGTGTCAAAGAATAAAATGCCCAACATATTTCCTAGGTAAATTTTCCCTCAACTTAAAAAACTGTTTCACCCATACTAAAAAGAAAAATACACATGAGTCATAGTGGAAAGAACACAGGTTTCAGAGCTAGATAGACCTTATTCAAATTCTTGCCTAGATCCTGGTAGGGTAGCTCAATTGGTTAGAGCATCGTCCCCAAAGTCAAGGTAAATGGAATAAATCAATGTTTCTCTTTATCTCTCTCTCTCTCTCTCTCTCTCAAATCAATCAATAAAAATATACAGGGTCCGGCAGAAGTAACACCTGCTTGAGTATTGTTGGTAGGGTAATAATATGGGTGTACCTAAAATGTCATATGGTGTGCTTGAGTATGATACTGTTATGTTACAGAATTATATGCTTATGATTTTGTAATAAAAAAGGGGCATTATTTGTGCTGAACCCTGTATATATAAAAATCATTGCCTGTGGTCTTCTCAACTATAAGAGGGATACTGATTCCTAAATCACAAGGCTGTTGTGGTTTATAAAACATCTTTATGGTACCTGGCATACAATATATCCTCAGTAAAGATGGTTCACTATCATCAGCTCTCCAGCACAGCCACACTTGTTAATTTTACTCACTGCTTCCCATTTACACCTCAATCCATCATGATCTGACTACTGCTATCATTACCATCACCATGCTATCTAAAGTGTCTTTCAAAGGACACAGGGGGTCTCCTAATTGCTAAATTCAGTGGTTTCTTCCTAATCCTCATTCTACTTGACCTCTGGAGCACCTGACACTGATGGTTACCCACTCCCTTCTTGAAATTCTCTCTTCCTCTGTCTTCTATCATAATGCCATTCTGTTCTAGTTCTTGTCCCATTCCTTTAACCTCTCCTTCTCAGTGTCTATTACCCTTCAAACAATAATGTTCCTTCTGGTCCACAGCCCTTTTCTTCTCTTCTTTCACTATTACCATCCATACTAAGGCTTCAGTATTCCCTGCTGATCCCTCAAATTTACATATTCAATTCTAACCTTTCTCCCAATTTTCAGACCAAAATTTCCAGTTACCCACAGTAATATGTGAAAACCAACTCAAACTGAACTTGTCTACAATCAAATTCATTATCTTCCCTCAAAATTGTTTATGTTCCCCACTTCAATTAACACTACCAATCCACCCCATCAGCCAAGTCAGAAGCCTCCCACTAATTCTGTCAGCTCTATTCTGAAGCCTCATAGAATTGCATGCCCTTCTCTTCATTTTTCTATCACTACTCCGGCTCATTCCCTCTGATGCAGAGTAGCACACTAGTTTCCTGCCTACCTAGGCTTTCTGCCACTACACTGTCGTCTTCACTTTCAATTCTTCTTCCACTTTTTCATCAGAGATAATCAATCACACCAAACTCCTGCTTTCAAAACCTGCAATGGCTCCCCATACCTACAGCATAAAGTCCCAAATTCTTTAGCAAGGTTTTCTCAGAGGTATACATTGAAAGGTTTTTAAATTAGACAAACCTGAGTTTCACTGCTAGCTAAACCTGAATACTGGCTTAGTCCAGAGTCTCCGAAGTGAAGGATAAAAGGCCGAGGAGGGAAAGGAGGGAGTGAAGAAGAAGGGTACAGGGAGGAAAAGAGCGGAGGGCGGCAGGAGCGTCTGAGGGTTGGGGGGGTGGATTTTCTCCCCAGGGCAGAAGTGGATGTCTCCAGGGGAGAGTAAGTTGGAGGGCAGTGAAGTGCGGGAGACGGCATCTCGGGGGGAGGAGGGTGTAACTGAGACGCGGAGGCTCAGGGCGGCGTTGGAGGTCTCAGAACCAGCTCTCTGGGGAAATGAAGGGTTCCCGAGTCTCTGCAGTGGGGAAAGTGCCTGAGAGGAGCCAGGGACCGGGTCCGCGACACGAAGGGACTTCTAATGGGTTGCAGGCCTCCGCGGCTGAGAAGGTGAGGGGGTTGGGGTGGGGGTTGTCCCGGGACCTTGAGGAAAGTGAAAAGGGAAGGGGAAGGGGTCGAGGGATTTCCCCAACCGCTGAGAGGAGCACCTCTGGGAAGTGAAAAGGTCCTGTCGGTGCCAAGAGACGCGAGCGCCAATGCTCCGGAGCCGAGACGAGTGTGGCAGCCGCGCGCACGGGCCGGAGTGCCCCGGATTTGTGCCCCACGCGCTCTCTTGGCGTTACCTGAGGCAGGACTGAGCAGCCAGAGGGGTGCCTGGGCGAGCGAGAGGGGGAAGCGGCGGCAAAGAGGGAGCATAGTAGCTCTCACAGCTCCGAGGCAGCAGCGGCTCTTAGCCTGCGGAGGTGGTGGGGGTCCTTCGCGCAGAAGCCGGCGATTCAGCGGGGCGAGCAGCAGCGGAGGACAAGGAGTCCACTGCCATGGCCCGGCACTCGGGACCGCTCCCCCCCCCGCCCGTTTGGCGGGGCCAAGACGATCCGGCCCGCGAGCCAGAGACAGCAGATGGAAGATCCGCTGGAGTCCCCCTGCCGCCAGCAACTGAAACGACTGCCCAGCCGGTCGGAGGAGATGGGGCGGGGCTTCAATCAGACACGCCCTTCTTAAACCCTCCCACTAGTCAATCCTTAATCTACGAGTTGGCGGAATTGCCCAATAAGAGTCAGGAATGCCACGTGGTATGAGGGTGGGCACGATGGGCGTTCAGAAAAGCCAATCAATAGTCCTAGGCGCCAATTCTGGAGGACGAAGGGAACCAATAGGAGGAAAGTGAGGGTAAAAACAGAAGAGGCCGTGTGTTGGAAAGGAGGTACAGAGGCTGAGGGATTACACCTGGTGGAACCCCAAGCCCATGAGCCTCGCAGAAGGCGGGATAGTAAACACAAAATGGACCAATCAAAATTCCAAACATATAAACTACTGGTAATTGACAAACCCCAAAGAAAATGGATTAGACTGGCGCGGCTTTTGGATTGGTGAAAGGTATAGTTAAGTAAGACTATCTGTTTACGGAAAAGTCCTGTGAACACAGTGTCCTCCAGGATCTCAGTATACTGGCTGAGGAAAACTGTTACATAAACAATAACGACTGAGATAGTAGCAGCAGTGGGTAGGGTTAAACCAAATGCTGACAGAGTAATTAAACTAGGCTAAGAGATTAATTCTGGTAAAGGCTTCTTGGAGGAAGTAACACTTCAGCTGGCTTGAAAACAGGATTTTGAAAGAGCTGGGCAGAGAGTAAAATTCTGTTCAGCTACTCAACACATATTTCAGGCACATATTTCTTCATGCTTTCTTCATATGCCTGGGCCTCGGGCACTCAGTCTTATGCCTGAGCAGATTGCAACAGGTCTAGGGCTTCTAGAAGGGGCCCTGGTGGTGTTGTTCAGTGGATTGAGAGCCACCTGCAAACCAAAGGGTCCCAGGTAGGATTCCAGGTCAGAGCACACGCCTAGGTCGCAGGCCAGGTCCATGGTGGGGGACACACCAGAGGAAACAACACATTGATGTTTCTCTCCCCCTCTTTCTTCCTCCCTTTCCCTCTCTAAAAATTTTTTTTTTTTAATAGAAGGGCAAGAGCAGGCAAAGGAACAGTGGAATATAGGCCTTCTTGCACCAGCATTCCCTGGGGTTAGAGATCACCTTTCCTACATATTTAGACTTGCTGTCAAGATGAGTAGAATTTGAATAAGTAGTCCACTCTTATCCTCAGTTTCACTTTCTGTAGTTTCAGTTACCCATGGTCAATTGTAGTCTGAATTCCAAGAATAAACAACTCATGATTTTAAATTGCAGCCATTCTGTATAGCATGATGAAATCTCATGTAGTCCCACTACATCCCGCCTGAAATGTGAATCACCCCTTTGTCCAGCATATCCATACTGCATATGCTACCCACCTGCTACTTAGTCACTTAGTAGCTATCTCGGCTATCATGTTGTCATTGCTTGCGTTCAGGTAACTAACTCTTAATGTCTTATTCACCTCATTTCATCTCTTCACATAGGCATTTCATCATCTCACATCACAAACAGTGAGTACATTACAATATTTTGAGAGAGACTACATTCACATAATTTTAATTACTGCATATTATCATAATTGTTCTACTTGATTTTTTGTTGAGAATCTCTTACTGTGCCTAATTTATAAATTCTTTTACTATAGGTATGTATGTATAGGAAAAAACAGTATATACAGGGTTCAGTACTCTCTGTGATTTCAGACATCCACAGGGGTCTTGGAACATATTCCCCATGGATAAGGATATAGTTGGTGTACATTCCTGGTAGCAATAAAGTTTTTAAAAGATGTGTGGTAGGAGATAAGAATGTGAATTAGCCCTGGCTGGGGTGATTCAGTGCACTGAGCAGTGGCCTGTGAATGGAAAGGTCGCTGGTTCAGTTCCCAGTCAGGACACATGCCTGGGTTGGAGGCCAGGTCCCCACTTCTGGGTGTGCAAGAGGCAACTGATGGCAATTTCTCTCTCACATTGATGTTTCACTCCCTCTCTTCCTCCCTCCCTTCCCCTTTCTCTAAAAGTAAACAAATAAAATCTTAAAAAAAGAATGTGGCTTGGGCTTCAATGCCAAATTTGTCCTTTTTTTTATGTTGTGTATAAAAGATTCCTAGAAGGACAGAAGCCTCAACAGGATGGTTTTTGGAAGATTAATTGTTAGTTCACAGGCTCTCTAAAGGGAGTAAAGAGAGCACCCTAGCCTGGTCCCCCTGGCCCAAAGCCTTTTCTGTATTATTCTTCTGGAAACAAGTCATGTGCTGCCACCTGGTGACAGTTCCAATACCACTGTTCCACATAGTCATTAAATGTTTCTGCCATTACAGCTCTGGTGCCCTTGCAAACCTGTGTCTCACAGTCTGATGCAAAGTAAATGAATGAATAATGCAATGAATAAGTAGAGTACTGGTAGCAAGTAGAATTGAATAATGCTACCATGCCAGATGTATGACCTGACAAGTAAAAGATTTAAAATCAGGTGTTCCTACCCTAACCAGGTGGCTCAGTTGGTTGGGTATCATCCCACAAAGCAAAAAGATGCCAGTTCGATTCCTGATCAGGGCACATGCTTGGGTTGCTGATTTAGTCTCCAGATGAGGCGTATATCAGAGGCAACTGATTGATGTTTCTCTCTCACATCAATGTTTCTCTCTCTCTCTCTCTCTAAAAAATATTTTTAATTAAAAAATAAATTAATAAAAGTTATGGGTTCCATATACCTGGTTCAACAGGAAGATGAGCCTTGATGAGAAGTTTTTTGGGTTGTCGTTGTTTTTTTTGAACAGGCTGTTTGATCACTTCTCAGCCTTTTGGCTAAGATCAAGTGAACAGGTTCTGTTTGTCCCAGGCCTGGTCTCTACCATTCCACTCTCAGTAATCTCCCTAATGCTGAAGGGTAAGAACCAAGGATTGCCTTATTCACGTGTCAAAGGCCACTCTTTATGACCTGTTATGCCAGGGCCTTGAATGCACCCCATAAAGGAAGTAGTTCCTGCCATCAGCCTTTTATGATGCTTTTACTTCAGATAACCGTCTCCTCTTCCCAACTGGACTGAGCTAAGAGCTGGGACCTTTAAATGAGCCCATTGTACATCTTAGCTCAGGGTAAATACATACCAGAACTGGTATGTATTATGCTCAATAAACATCCGCTTTGATGAATGGCATTATCTTTTGGCTATATTGAGCTGTGGAAGAGATCTCATGACACTTCAGTGAGATACTGTTACTACAAAAATCCTATCTAGAATACAAGGCCCAGGTAAAAAGAAAGTAATGCTTCCCTTAGTCTACCTAGGAAAATATATTTTCCAAAAAGCATCCCAGTGGTGGAAGGATCAGAACCAGTAGCCACAAAACATTTTTTTAATGAAATAGGAAATATCAAAGTGCATCACTCCTAGTAAGCATAAGTATTAAATCATTAAATTTGTTTCAGTTAACAAATACACATATATGTACTTACTAAGCTATAATGTAAACTATTTCTTACTGGAGGTCAAAGTCAAAAAATACTGAAAGCCACTGGATTAGAGGCAGAGAGACTAAAAGAAGAGAGACCAGAGAGTAGATTGCTACAGAAATGTAGGCTGGGCTGCTAAGAATGAGGAGGTGTGAAACGGTGGGAGTGAGCCTCAAGATCAGAAGCTGGAGACAAGAGAAAGCCTCCTATTGCCCAGGCCCATGGCCAACCAGAGTGTCTTGCCTGCTTCTGCATCCCCACAGCAGTACTGCCCCAGAGCATTGTCCTACCTCATTCTACCCCAGAATGGGAGCTTCCACCCCCTTCCAAGTTCCACTGAACACAGAGTTTGAACTCAGAAGGTACAGTTATAAATGTCTTTAACTTGGATTTCAGAGAAGTGGCAAGAAGCAGTCATGCTACAGGAAGAAAAGGTACAGCTGAGTCTATCCCATGTGGCTGTGGATTCACAGAAAACACATCAGGGAGGCTTAAACCATTTTACTGCAGTTGGTGGGCAGGTAGGCAGGCAGTGACAAGCCTCAGTAGGGAGGGCAGATACCAGCTGGATCAAGAGGGGAGGGACAAGGAGCCCAGAAACAGGACCTTAGAGAGGAAAGTGAGCAAAGAAGTCTTTATCTTACTATTCTTCCAAATCCTTACAGGTCACTCAGGAGTATCTTGGGGCCATTAAAGGACAGGTCCTCCTGCTCAATGCTGTGGGCCTGGAGCTGAAAGTTACTGGGTTCCAGGTTAGAAAGAGTGATCTTCTGGAGATCTAAGAGGAAAGAAAGAAAAAAGAGAGAAAAAACATCAGCAAGCACTGCATTACACAGAACTAGGCCCTGGACCTGTCCGATATGGAGAGGCATACAGGCCTGACTTGGGATAAGTAGCAAAAGAGGTTGATGGACTCACAAAGAAAGAGGCAGAGACTCCATTCTACCTAGTGCCAAACAACTATGCAGGTGGCATTCGGGCACCATTCAGATTTAGCCTCCCCCAGAACTGGACTCCCTGCCCTTATCCTCACCTAGCTTCCTTAAAAGTTCCCAGCTACTGTTACTGTTCTGACGAATGGCTTCAGAGCTAGATGAAGGAAGAGATGTGGCAAAGGTGGCAGCTAGGGGTAGCTTAGACTGGAGGACGTGGACGGAAGTCCTAGAAAGGGAAACAAAATCAGAGGCACAAATGGTGATGGTGGGTCAAGGGGGCCCTTTCAGCACAGAACTGTCCTCCTTTCTGAGGCCAGACCTCTGCCTTTATCCTCCAAACATATAAAGATACCTCAGTGACTCCATATCAAGTAAAGAATGCTCAGTACTTCCCTTATGGACTATAACCCAAATACTCCTACTGCCCCTACTGGCCCAAGTCCTATGTAGGATAGCTAAACTTTGGACCCCAGTGCCTGGCCTCTGTGAAACAAATGCCTTCCACTGCCTGCCACAGGCATTCACATCCTCTGACCTGAGGAGGTCCTGGTCCCGCCGGGCATCATGGGCCTCTGTCCTGGCAGCCTCCTTGCTCTCCTGGCCACTCTGCAGCTGCTCCAACATCTGCCAGATTATGGTGCCAGGTAGAATCAAACCTCTCCCTCTCCAGGAGAAACACTCCCTGCTTCTCCATAATGGGCCTCTTCAACACACACAGAACCCTTAGTAGACAAGGACAGTTTCTCGTGGCCTGGAACAGAGGGCTTGGGAAGAGCTTCAAAGGGAGGTGGAGTCAGCACAGGGAAGAGAAAGAGATAGGGGTGGGAGAGGGTATCCTGGCCTGCCTGCAGAACAGGGTAGACAGAGAAAGGAAGGAGCCTCCACAGGGAGATTTGAAGGGATAGGTCCAATCCTGGTCCTACCTTCCAGCTGCGGGCCTGAGCTTGCCGCCCCTCAGCCATCTGTTTCAACATCAGCTCCTGATGCTGGGCTGCAGATGAGAGAAAATGTAAGAAGGCTGTTCTCCAACTTCTTTCCTTCCCCCTCCCTGCCTTGTGCCAAGTCTGGTGCTGAACTGAGATATAAGCATGCTGATCCAGATAATAGGAAGCTTCCAAGTTGACTAGGGAGAGTAGACTCATACCTTTGGAGGCAAGACCAAACACTTGGCCAGACTGTTAAGTAGCTCAAGCAGTTAGAGCTATGGCCACTTACTGGGAGAAAAAGAAGGCTTTCCAGAAAAGGGGACAGGTGAACTCACACTCTCCTCCAGTCTTTTACTTACTCAGCTGGTCCCGCAGCAACTTCAGTTCCTCCCTCAGAGTCTCCGTCTCCTCCCATAGCAGTTGCCTCCTGCAGGGATGACAGCAGTCAGTCTAAAGTCAATCAACAAGCCCACAGGAGGCTACCAGAGTACCAGGAATTCAAAGGCCTGAAGGGGAAGTCTTGCCCATCACTTACTCATTCTGCAGCTCTTGGTGAAGACCACTGGTAGCACTGCACTTTTGTGGTCCTGCTTGTATCTGGGCTTGGGCCTGTTCCTGCACTTGGATTCGAAGGCCCTGCAGTTCCCTTCTCAGCCTCTCCAGGCGTTGCTCCAAAAGAAGAGCCTTCCGCTCTGGGCCCCCCTGCAGCAACCTTAGTGATGCTACAATGGGACAAGTTGGGGGATCAACCCCTCTAAGAGCACATATGAGCCTAGAGACTCCACTTTCAAATCAAGACACAAATGCACACACAACAGGTGTGCAATAAAATTATTTGCATATGTATGAGGCTTTGTATATGAAGAAATAAAGTGGCCAGATACCTTCCAGGGCACAAATTTGGTACTTCTGCTGCTCTTGCTCTTCCAGCAGGCCCTGCACAGCTTGCCTTAGTGCCTCAGTCACCTACCCAGGCAGAAAAACCACATGAGCTACTGGGTAAGGGGCTTCCCCAACCCCAGGTCTTCTCATCTCACATAACACCACACACACACCTAGGATTTCAAGCCTCACCTGAGCCTGGGATCGAAGCTGGGATCTGAGAATAGTAACTTCATCCCTGAGAGATGTGCTATGGGCCTCAGCCCAACTCAGCCTCTCTGGCACAATAGGAGTCTCTAGAGCCCAAGGCTGTTGAGCTTGAGTTCCTGATTGGGGAGGTAAGTGATGAGGGAAAATCTAGGTTCCAGTCAGGTCTCCTGCTGAGGATAGAAGGCTTGGGGGTGGGATGAGGGGGGACAGATCTTTGTTCAAAAAAGGAAATAGTTGGACACTTGGAATGAAGAGTGAATGGTACAGGTGCTGGAAAAGGAAGACTCTGAAAGAGATCTTCCTGAAAGGGGAAAAGAGATCCTGAAAGGGGATAGTAAAAGGGGCAATATTTACCTGCAGCAGAAACGCCAAGGGGATACAACCGCTGCTACAAAAGAAATAAGTGCATGTTCAATGAGATCTGAGTCCTTTATCCCACATTCCCAAACCGGGGTCCTCACTTCCTCTTACCTTAATCCTGGCCACATTTCCATCAGTAGCACTGAGAAGCGCGTCGAGCTGCTCGGACCAGCTCAGACTCTTACTCATAGCCTGCAGCAGGGGTCTGTCTCCCTAGTGTCTTGAGTCCTTGCTCCCCCAGCACGGGATAACCGACGCACAGCACAGGGAAGGCCACAATGTCAGATTGAAATAGGGAATACTAAGGGTACGGATGCAATATCAGACCAAAACTGCCCCTCTGGAACTAGACAGGGGAGAGGCGTTCTTGGGGAACTGGGGGAAACAAGGGATACCCTGATGTGCACACATCAGGAGGGAATTGAAGGTGCCGAATGTTGGTCGAGACCTCTTCAGACACAGGATACTCTCGCCATCACACCGAACCTATGCCAGCTACTACTGCCGCCTCCGGGTTCAAACCCTCCAGTAGGCCAGGAAAGGCCGTCTTTCGACTAGTTGCCGCAGTGTCACTTGGGAAACGGAGTTCGCTACTCGCGGAGACAACCCTTGAAGCTGGCTACCGAACTACGTTTCCCTAGAGGCAATACGTGCATTCACACCCCTACCGTGAAGCTTGCCGGGAAACCGAGTCTTTCTGATTCTACAGTGGTCGTTTCTAAGGACCAAATGAACTACGTATCCCAGTATGCATCGCGCAGAATCCTGCTATGCGTCCCACAAGATTTTGGGAAATGAAGTCCAAGCTACCCTGAAAGTTAATGATTCAGGTTATCCTTGAGACTCCATTCCCCAGCAAGCTCGGCGTGTAGCGTTCATTATGGACTCGCAAGTCACAGAACTGAAGCAGAAAATTGAGGACACGTTGTGCCCTTTTGGCTTCGAGGTTTACCCCTTCCAGGTTGGTTTATCTCTCCTGCGATGCTAGGGTGAAGTATATGATTGGCCGCGGTGATGGTAGGGGGAGGCCCGGAAGGCTTCCGATCCTTCCCGAGCTCCCCTGGTCCTGTGTCCGTTTGATCTACAAGGACAGTGTCAAAGGGGGCTTGGATAGGTAGGAGCAGTTGCATGTTTGTCCATTTACCCCCAGACAGTGCCGGACTGATGAGTGGGAGACACCATATGATCCAGTGACCTTGTGGCGCTGTCACTTACATAAGTAACGGGAAGAAAGGCATCCTTGGGGGCCAGAGTCACTTTGGAAGTTTCCTGAAGGGAGTTAGGAGAGGGCAAAGCCTGGAACGTTTGCATGGCTACGGTTTAGGTCATTTGAAAAAGGAAGGACATTCCTGTCGTTGAACCAGCAAACAACTGGCTAGTTTGTTCCACCCACCAGCAGAAGGATAATTCATGATGTTGCCGGTCACCAGCACTGGGCTGGGCATATAAAATTACACAGAAGTCTGGTTCCACAACTTTCCCTTGTTTACATAAGTCCATTTCCTCCATATCCAGTGCCTCCTACACTGAGCTGTGTAGCTTGAGGCCTTTGCCTAATGCTTAAGAGACAGGCTACTCTCACCCCTTCCACTGAGTGGCCCACAGCAGTGCTGGTAGAGGATGTAGATAGAAGGGTAAGTTGGGTCTGGTTTGAGAGAGAGGACTTTCCAGAAAAAAATGGAGTTGAGCTTTATATGAAAACAGATTAGAAGGAAGAAGGGTTATGTACATCCTAAATTTCTGGAACAATTTGAGTAAAGGCGCAGAGGTGGTAGGTAGCCAGTATGGAGGACAGTAAGGATGCTACCTGGTGGGTCAGGTGGACTTGGATAGTTGGAACTATTGTACTGAAGACCTGCCAGTCATTCTAGGCTCCTACTTCTCTCAACCCCACATCCAGTCAGCCACAAGGACCTTTAGGAACCTGTCTCTGAATTTCTCAAATCCATTCTCTTCCACCCAACACATCTATGCTCTGGTCCAGGCCATTTCTCATTTGGATTTACTACAGTAACCTTCTTGCTGTCATTCTGCCTGCAATCCATCCTCCATACTGCAGCCAGATTAGTCTTTCTAAAAATTGATCAGGTCAGTTTGCTCCTTAAATCTTCAATGGCCTTGCGTTATTACCAAATTAGACCCATATTCCTTAAGTTGGTATTCAAAGCCAATCATTCCTACTGATTTCTCCAACCTTTTTCTCCCTCTGCTTCTCTCTACAGACCCTTTATTTCTATCAAACTAGACAATTTGCTATTCTCCAAATATGCCCTATACTTTTTGCCTTTGTTTATACTGTCACCTCCATTTAGAATACACAGCAGATTCTCCCTCCCTATATCAACCTGTCAGCTTGCCTCCCAGCCTTAAAGACTCAGCTTCCAAGAAGACGTTTCTGATTTCAAAGGAGCTTCACATGGCACTCTCATTGCACCAATCACAGTATAACTTCTTTTTGTTCCTAGTTGTTCGAGAATTCTTTGCCTCGTGTATTCTAAACATTCTGTCCAATTCAGGCAAGTCCTCCATAAACACATCACAGATCATCAGTAGAAACTCAATGATTCAAAGGAGTGAGCTGGAGGCTCAGTCAAAATATGTGAAGCCTTAAATGCCAGGTTAAGGTATGAATTTTCTGTTCCAGGTGGCGTGGTACAATGCACTCCTACCTCCAGCCTTCCAGCTACACCTGCCAGGACCTACCCTGGCCTTCCTGGTACTCAGCACACCTGCCATGTTTGACCGGGCCCTCAAGCCCTTCCTGCAGAGCTACCACCTCCAATCACTGACTGACCCCGTGGACCAGTGTGTGGCCTACCATCTGGGCCGCGTTAGAGAGGTGAGCAACATTCATCTCCTCCAGCTTCCAAATCTGCAACTGGTTCAAGCTCCTCCATGCTCAATGCAGGATCTAGACCTTTAAGATGGTATCCTAAAGCCAACCTTGGCATTAGTACGATCTGTCCCTGTTCTGCCTATTCAGTCCAGGTTCAGCCACCTTCCGCTAGCAGCCCCTCAGGTCTGAAATCATTCTTACTCACCCTACCCTGATGGGCAACTCTACGAACCTCAGACCAGACTTCCCTTGACCTCCAAGTGAAATAGAAATAAGCCCTACATTCCCCAGGCATCTCTCACCTACCTTTACCCTAACCTGGAAGCTTTATGCTGCCTTTGGGGCCTTTTAAGGACAAAACAGTATTTCCCCACCACACACACTCAACATGTACATGCTTCCACACATATACATACACTGGGACTCTGGAGGGCAGAGCCAAGTCACTCCTTATGGAGGTTTCTGAGCAAGACCTTCAAACATGGGCCCTCCTGGACAGAATATCATTTTCTTCACACTGGAGCCCCTCCCCCAAATTTAAGGTTGTGTTTTCCCTTCAAACATGACTTCTGAGGACTGGACCACATTAACACGAATTAGGGCTCTCTAGGACAAGTCATGATTCCTCTCATGTTGAAAGGAGCCTCCATCTTGTCCTCTGTCCCAGAGCCTCCCAGAGCTGCAGATGGAAGTCATCGCTGACTACGAGGTACATCCCAACCGGAGACCCAAGATTCTGGCCCAGACAGCAGCCCATGTGGCAGGGGCTGCTTACTACTACCAACGACAAGATGTAGAAGCTGACCCCTGGGGAACCCAGGTCAGAGGTCAAGTATGAATGACTAGAGACTGAGAAAATGGTAAAGGCCCATCAAGATACCAGGTCTAATGTTCCTCCACCACCATAGGAAGAGTTTGTAGACACAATCCAGAGGTCCAGCCCCTGTGTTTTCTGGGAGTCCCACCTTGGGACACCAGGTCAGAGAGCCTAGTCTATAAAACCGTTACAGAATGGAGGGGGCAGAGCAGTGATTAGATCAGTGCTGACACTTCAAACCTGAAGCTTAGCTTCTGAAACCCTTCCTCATGGCCAGAGTGAGTTCATGGAAAGGTTGCCCAGCTACAGGAGTGACAGAGGTTCACATGTGGAGTCACTGTCGGCTGAGTGAGAAATGAATAAGCTTAGTTGCACTGATGGTAGTTGAACTTGATGCCAAGGTGACATCCATGACCTTACTTTTCTTTACTCTCTCCCCAGCACATGTCAGGTGTGTGCATACATCCCCGATTTGGGGGCTGGTTTGCCATTCGAGGGGTAGTGCTGCTGCCAGGAGTAGAGGTGCCAGATCTGCCACCCACTAAACCGCTCGACTGTGTACCAGCAAGAGCTGACCGAATTGCCCTGCTTGAAGGCTTCAATTTTCATTGGCGTGACTGGGCGTACAGGGATGCTGTGACACCTCAGGAGCGCTACTCAGAAGAGCAGAAGGCCTACTTTTCTACACCACCTGCCCAACGCTTGGCTTTGCTGGGCTTGGCCCAGCCCTCAGAGCAGCCTAGCTCTTCATCCCCAGAGCTTCCCTTGACCACACTCGTCCCCAACAAGCCTCAGAATCCCAGCAGAACCCGGGGCTGGCTCAGCCCCAGGGCCTCACCACCTGCAACTCCTGGTCCTTGATATCCTCTCCCCTCCCCCTGTGGAATCCCTATTTACACTAGTGGTACTTGCTAGGACTTTTGGCAAGACAGACATTTTAGGTAAAAGATGATTACTTTTGATAAAAGAATTATAGTAGAAATCTTCAATGAAGATAACAGACATTTTATCAAGACAAGAAATCTAAGACCAAGGCAACTATTTCAATAGAAAAAAAAAAACCCAAGGCAGATCCAGAATTCCCACCTGCTTTGGAATACATGCTCTGCAGTGCTCCAAGATGCTACTTGATGAGTTTAGGGGCAATAATCCTCAGAGTAATGGTACAAATAAATGTCTCTGACCCTGGCTGGTGTGGCTTAGTGGATTGAGTGCCAGGCTGAGAACTAAAAGGTTGGTCCGAGTCCCAGTCAGGACACGCCTCGGTTGCAGGCCCAGCCCCCAGTTGGGGCATGCAAGAGGCAACCAGTCTGTTTGCCAGTCTCCAACTCTCCCTCCCTCCCCCTCTAAAATTAAAAATCTAAAAAAAAAAAAAAATAGTGTCTCAGTATTGTTTTAGGGACTAAGTTTTTTTTTAAGGTTTATTTCATTCTCATTTGAGAGAGGGAGAAAAAACATCAGCCATGAAGAGAACACTGACTGGCTGCCTCCTGCACTCACCCCAACTAGGGACTGAGCCTGCAACATGGCATGTGCCCTGATCCGGAATCAAACCAGTAACCTTTCAATTCTAGGACGACACTCCAACCGAGCCAAGCTGGCCAGGGTTGTAATGCATTTCGGAAGCAATGCTTAGCGTTAAGTAAACAGTGTCACTTGTTATTAAAGGCCCTGGGAATCCTGTACTGCTGTTCACAGAATACTGAAGGGATCAGTAGGCTAGGAGGGTAGCTGATTGAGTCAAGTGTCTGGAAGATCATATTAGCATACACTGAAGTATCCTCTATTCTGAATCTGCCCTAACCACAATAGCCCAGAAGTTGTCCCAACCTCCACCACCTCTCAGAACAATGACATGAGGGCCAAAAAAGGGCCACCCTCAAATCAAGGCTAGAACCCAGGGAAAGTGAGAAGTGTTGAACCCTGTGCTTTTGATACCAAAGGTCCTACCCTACAAGCACCAGCCCAAGTTGCTGGGTCTTCTCCCCCTTTCAGTTCCAAAGGTACAGAACCTCTGAATTCTGATCTTTTACAGAACCAGGCTTTTATCAGACGAAGCCAAGCTTCAGGTTCTCATGCAGCTTTCCCAATAGTGTAAAGGGTAAATGCCCAAGAAATCAATGTCATTGGAGCTGTAACCTACAATGCAGCCTGTAAAATAAACTGAAGTGCTACAGCCAACATCATAGCAGGTCTTGCTCCTCCCAAATATAGTGAAACAAAATGTTAATATCCTGGTTTAGTTCCATTCCCTATTTGCATTTCCCCTCTATAATTTCCTGATTCTAAAGCAGCTCTCACTTCTCATTTTCCCCTGAGGAAAGCAAAAAGTAAATCAAAGGCTAATGCCCTCTAAAATAAACAAACAACAAGGTCTCAGTTCAAGTTTAATAGAAACTACACAAAATAAAAGGTGATGCCCCACTACTGTACACGTCAGTTGGCCTGCTCCATAAGTTCAGGCCATTTCCTCCAGAAAAAGAAAGGCTGGCCTCCCCCAAACGCTGCAGGAAAGGCCTGTTTTGTCCCAGACCACATCTAGCCTAAATCTAAGATCTTGTGTTTTAAGCATGACAATAGTAAAAGAGAGGTTTTGTTCTCATGGCTGAACACTGCCGCCATGACTCTATAATGGCCCAGGGCTCACTTCTGCTTAGAGAAATATTCTTTGCTCTTCTGGACATCAGGCTTGATGGTATCACTGCCAGGTTTCCAGCCAGCTGGGCACACTGTAAGAGAACGTTATCACTAATTAATAATTTGGTCAGTGGTGAGCTCCCCCCTCCTCCCAAGGACAAATGGACCGCTCAAAACCAAATCTGAGCCCTAAAGAGCCCAAATCATTCAAGAACCAGGAAACCTAACCTACTAGTCCAGATCATTCAGCCTCTTGGTGTAAGGCTAACAACAAACATTCCATTTAATCTTCACCATAGCCCTGTTACTATTATACATAATTTACTGATTCAACACCTGAAATGTAGTTTAACTCACCCAAGGATATGTTTTTGGTTTTGTTATATTTTTGGAGAGAGAGGAAAGGAGAGAAACATAAATCAGCTGCCTCCCGTGTGCACCCTGACTGGGGATCGAACCTACAAACTTTTGGTGTATGGGATGATGCTCCAACCAAATGAGCCAGCTGACCAGGGCTGAAATTTAATTTAAAAAAATTAAGCAACAGCCTCAACTGTATCCTTTGTTCTAAAAATAACCTATGTAAAGCACATATGGCAAGAATTGTTAGCAGATAATAGGTAAATTCATATTCATGTCCTCTGCAATTTTATGTATGCTTCTAATACATTATTTTTAAAAATAAGCTTACATTCTTCAAAAAATGGTGCTGGGACAGCTGGATTTCCACATGCAAAAGAATGACATTGGACCCAACTCACAGAAAAATAACAGACATTTCTCCAAAGATACACAAATAGTCATAAGCACATGAAAATATGCTTAACATTGCCAAATACAAATCAAAACCACAGTCAGCTACCATACCCACTAGGATGGTTATAATATAAAAAAGATATTTTTAAGTGTTGGTAAGGATATAGAGAACCCTTGGTATTACTGGTGGGACTGTAAAAAGGTGCAGATGCTATGCAAAACTTTGGCAGTTTCTCAAGAAGCTAAACATGACCCAGCAATTCCACTCCTATGTATTTACCCAAAATAATTGGAAACAAGGACTCGGACACTCGTTCACCAATATTCTAGCAGCATGAGTCACAATAGCCCGAAGGTGAAAACCCTGTGTCCACCAACAGACGGATACACAAAATGTGGTACACAAGATCTGATCCATGCTACACATGCCCAAACAAGGATGAAACCTGAAAACATTAAGAAACCAGACACAAATGGACAAACACTGTATGACTTCACTTACATGAAATATCTAGAATAGGCAAATTCACAGCCACAAGGTAGCAATGACCAAAGGCTGGAGGGAGAGGGGAATGGACAGTTATTTGTTAATGGTTTCAGCCTGTTTGGGATGATGAAAAAGGTCAGGAAATAGCAGTGATGGATGCACAACAACATGAATGTAATTAACGCAACTGAATTGTACACTTAAAATGGCAAATTATGTCATGTACGTTTATAAAGCCACAATAAAAATTGATTTAAAAACTTAAATGACTTGCTCCTATACTCAAGAAAAAAACAAGCTAAATAAATGACAAAGCCAGGGCTGTTTAAACCACTAACACTAGCTATTTCTTCCTCCTCAGTGTTAAGTCAGAAGGCCTTGCATGCACTCAGCCTGCCTTCCACCCCTTGCTAAGCAAAAGGTCTGTTTGAATCTTCACACACATGCAAAAACCATAGCCTTCAACCTTAACCCACACTCCTACAAGGATCCTGAGCTAGCAATGCTCCTTTGGTTAATCTGAAGAAAGTGAGGCAAGGGGACCATTGTTGATTTTCTGCGTTTTTTTACTACTTATCTTCTAAGAAACATGTCATCACCAATAACAGAGCAGCAAGTCTCATTTGCTCAGTTCTGGCCAGTGTGGCTTGGTTCGAGTGTCTTCCCGTGAACCAAAATGTGGCAGATTCTATTACCAGTCAGGACACATGCCTAGTGTATTACAGGTTCAGTCCTCAGTCTGGGCACACGCAGCAGGTGACCAATCAATGTTTCTCTCCCTTCCTTCCTCCCTCCCTCCATTCCCCTCTCCCCAAAATCAAAAAGCATTTCCTTTGGTAAAGATTTTTAAAAAAATCTCACTTGCTCAAGTGAAAGAGGGGAAGACCCTTTCAGTCCAAGGAATAGCCTCAAATCTCAAGACTACATCCAGCTATCTGGGAACAAGGTATGGATGGAACAAGTGCTAAATGGCAGGGGCCTAGCTGCCATTACTTTCCTGA
Source organism: Macrotus californicus (assembly GCA_007922815.1). Lineage (NCBI taxonomy): Eukaryota > Metazoa > Chordata > Mammalia > Chiroptera > Phyllostomidae > Macrotus > Macrotus californicus. The sequence goes on from VMDR010001742.1 coordinate 23,329, forward strand.
AATTCCCATTTCATTATCACATGGTTACTGTCTTTAGTGGCACCAAAGGGTTAAAACACAGATCTTAAGCATAAACAAGCTGCATAGAACAAACAGCAGCATAAAACCAAAGACCAGGCCACAGGCAGTCAAAAGTTTGGCACTAGGTGCTCACAGGAAATCAAGATTCCTCTGTCTAGCCCTGGTTGGTGTGGCTCAGTGGATTGAGCACTGGCGTGCAAACAAAACGGTCACCAGTTCGATTCCCAGTCAGGGCATATGCCTGGGTTGTAGGCCAGGTCCCCAGTAGTGGATTATGTGAGAGGATACCACACATTGATGTTTCTTTCCCTCTCTTTCTCCCTCCCTTCCCCTCTAAGTAAATAAAATCTTAAAAAAAAAAAAAAAAAGTAACAAATCAATGTCTCTTCTCTTCCTCTAGAAGCAATAAAAAATGTCCTCAGGTGAAGATTAAAAAAAACAATATGGAGTCCAGCAAAACTGTTTTGAGTACCACATAAACCAGCTTTCAAGTGCAACTGAAGTACCATGACTCTCCAAGAAGAAAATGACACTAGCCATGATAATCTCAGCATGAGAGAATGGTCCCAACACAGAAGGCCCTATACACAACTTTTTCAATATTTTAATTACCTTAAGAAAAACAGTTTTAATTTTTTTTAAGATTTTATTTATGTTTGGAGAGGGAGAAGGGAAGCAGAAAGAAAGGGAGAGAAACATCAATGTGTGGTTGCTATCACGTGCCCCCAACTGGAGACCTGGTCTGCAACTCAGGCATGTGCCCTGACTGGGAATCGAACTGGCGACCCTTTGGTTCACAGGCCTGTGCTCAATCCACTAAGCCACTCCAGCCAGGGCGAAAAAAAAATGGCTGTAACTTTTGATTCTAACATTTTACTATGAGTAAGTGCTGTGTTTAAGTATTGGTTTTACTGGTCCTTAAAAACAGGAATGTAGATTATACGAATTATTAGGTAGCACATCTGAAACTAATGTTATATCAATTACATCTCAACAAAAACAAAACAAAACACAGGGCCCTAGCCACGTAACTCAGTTGGTTAGAGCATCATCCTGATATGGCAAGGTTGCAGGTTCTAATCCCCAGTCAGGGCACATACAAGAACCAACCATAAATAAGTGGAACAACAAATTGATGTTTCTCTCTCTCCCCTCCTCTCTCTAAAATAAAATACTTTTTTTTTAAAGGTTTGGGAAAAAATGAGAAGGTAAGGTTACTTGTCAAATAAACAACACATGTAATGTACTTCATATAGAATGCTTGGTATTCATAGGCTCTCAAATGGTAGCTACTGTAAGCCATAATAGGCTGCACACAGAAAGCTGTGTCTGTTCTAGAGGGATGGGAAGCAGCAGAGACCAACAGAGCCTGAAGAAGCAAGCTTCAGTCATGAATGCTTGGGTTCAAGAGTCTAGCCCCAGAGCCAAGTCCTTTCAGAAAATCCAGTAAAGGGCCAGTTTTGCCACTCCTGTCTTTAGGCTCACCCGCCACCAGGGGGCAGTCTCAGCAGCCTTCTGCTCCCTCAATCTACTCCCACACAAGTTTTGCAAATGGTGCCTTCTGATATCAGTGCTCAATTGATCCTTATTGATTCCCATCTCCCACTCTAGCCAAGCTTCATTTTTGGGTCCCCCAAACAGATAACCACTAATCCAGACTAACAACTTCCATCTTCTTTAAATCACAGCATCAAGAGTTCAAAGGGTTTTAGAAAGCTAGTTTGAAGTACTTAACTTCTAGAGAAGATATAATAATACAAGAAATTTGTCCAGGTCCACCTGTGCACTTAATCTGATTCTGTAGCACTTAATCACAACTATCTTGTTCTCAATTACATTAAGTTGAGGGGGAGAGTTCAAGATCCTCTACCCTCACATACCCAGCACCTACAGCCATAGGAACAGTGTCTTTAAAACTAAACTAACTCGTAGTTGGGATAAGGTTGTCTCATACCAACAGTACTGTGGGATGGAGAAGGGGGTAAAAAAGCTACAGCCATACAAATTCAGAAGCTGGGATCAAGCAGTTCAGTATCGGGAATCAGAACGTTTAAGGAGAGGCCCTGCCCAGGTAGCTCAGTTGGTTAGAGCGTTGTCCCCATATGCCAAGGTTGCAGGTCTGATCCTCAGTCAGGGGACACACAAGAATTAACCAAATAACACATGTAATGTACTTCATATAGAATGCTTGGTACTAATAGGCTCTCAAATGGTAGCTACTGTAAGCCATAAAAGTATGTACACAGAAAGCTGTGTCTGTTCAGCTTAATGCAGAATGCATAAATAAGTGGAACAACCAGTCAGGGTTTCTCTCTGAAAATCAATTTTAAAAATATACTTATGTAGAGAAGGAGTAGTGCTGGAGCAATAAGAAAAGGGCCTACACTCTTAGCAAATGCTAAACTAAAAACCTCAAACTGAGCCCTGGCTGGTGTGGCTCAGTGGATTGAGCACCGGCCTGCGAACCAAAATGTCGGTTTGATTCCCAGCCAGGGCACATGCCTAGGTTTCAGGCCAGGTCCCACCAGGTCCCTAGTTGGGGTGTGTGAGAGGGCAGGCAATTAATGTATCTCTCACACGTGGATGTTTCTCTCCCTCTCTTTCTCCCTCCCTTCCCTTCTCTCTAAAGTTAAATAAACAAACAAATCTTTAAAAAAATAAAAACCTTGCCCTGATGTGCTCAGTGGATTGAGTACCAACTTGAGAACCAAAGGGTCACTGGTTCGATTCCCAGTCAGGGCACAGGCCTGGGTTGTGGGCCAGGTCTCTGGTTAGGGGCTTGTGAGAGGCAACCAGTCGATGTATCTCTCACATATCAAAGTTTCTCTCCCTCCCTTCTCGTATCTTCAAAAATAAATAAGTCTTTAAAAAATAATACAAAATAAAGAAATAAATCCTTAAGTGGTATCTACTCAGTCATGTTTAGATTTTACAAGATCAGACTCACAAACACATTATCTTTGACCCTGAAACTTCTAAGTGAAGAACCTTGATATTTCATATGAAACTTTCTTTCTAGCTCTAACTCTCTCTCCTCAAATATATTTTTCAAAAATAGCCCTGGCTGGTGTGGCTCAGTGGATTAAGCACTGGCCTGCAAAACAAAAGGTCGCAGGTTCGATTCCCAGTCAGAGCGCACAACTGGGTTGCAGGCCAATGCTTCTTTCCCTTTCTCCCTCCCTTCCCCTCTCTCTAAAGATAAATAAAATCTTAACAAAAAAATAGAAATGTATTAGCTGTATCTGCTTATTGACTTTGGGTAAGTTGTATTAGTCCTACTTTATTTTCCTAATTTCAAAGCTAGTTATATATTACTTTTATTTTTTTAAAACCCCAACAAAACAAATATGGACTACAGAGATCAACTCTTCCAAATAAACACTTGTCAAGAATGGCGAACTTTAACTCTAGATGTGGTCCTCAACCTTTCATTTCACCCTTATACACCTACGAGATCTTCCTATACTCCTTTAATTAAGTTAAATGTGGAGCAGTGAGTAATGCTAAATGAGCAGGGAAAAAACTGGGGAAGTACAGTTGGAATAATATATAGCCTTTATATTGTCTTCCCCAAGCTTTTTGATTACCCCACCCCTACAACCCACTATAATTCAGAGACTTCAATTTCTTGAAGGGACATAATCACCCTCCTTATTCGGTAGACTTTGTCCCTACACCTTTCCCACTCTACCACCATTCTGCTGTCTTGTCACCAGGCGGACTGAATTACCTTCCCCGTGTTTGTCAGTGAACTGGAAAGCCTGAACTAGTCTCAGAGTTTCATCCACAGAGCGGCCAACAGGGAGGTCGTTTACGGTGATCTGGCGAAGGATACCTTTTTCATCAATGATAAAGAGGCCCCTGGGAAAAAGAGAGTGAAGGTTTAAGGAAAAGGCAGGACAGGTTTAAAAACTGGTTTGTCAGAATACAGCAGCAATGGATTGGGCTAGTCTCCCAGGCTTTGCACAGGCCTTGCCTTTAGTGAGGATGCCCCTGCATAAAGAATGAAATGAGACCATCATACTGTACTTCTTAAACTTAACACAGTAATGTATGTTAATTATTTCTCACTAAAACTGGTAGAAAAGTAAAATGAGAAAGGAGTCTGTACAGGGCTCTTTCTCCAAACAGAAGGCCCTAAGCCGATCATACCTCTCCTGATGAATGTCAGCCCCCATTCCTGCAGGTATATACCTGAATGAGATGCCTTCGTCAGCCTTTAAGACCCCATAGTCCTGAGCAATGGTGCGCTTGGGGTCTGACACCAACGGAATGTTCATGGATCCCAGTCCTCCTTGTTTCCTGGGTGTGTTGATCCTACAGCAAAAGGCATGAACATTCATTCCAACTCTTGTGTAGCAAAAACATTAACTGTACTTACACCCTCTCCCCCTTTCCAACATTCCTGACCTCACTTCCCCAAAAACATCAAACTTAGGTATACTCAGACGCAGCCCAAGCTGCTTCTCCTCTGCTACCAGGTACTAAGAAAGCAACAAGAGGAAGTCAGAGTTTTTACCCTCCTTCCATGAGAAGCTAGAAGCCAATACTAGAGAAACATTATTGCCAAAGCCTCCAAGTCCCAGTTCCTGCTTAGTTAAAAAGTCCGTATGTCAAATGGACCAACAGCTTTACCATGCCAGGTGACAGAAGTGAGAATCCACAGAAGCACCAATCACTTGGCAGTTGAGTTTCTTAAATTCTTCCGCCCTATCACTGAAAGCAATGATCTCCGTAGGGCAAACAAAGGTAAAGTCAAGAGGGTAAAAGAAGAACACCACGTATTTTCCTAGAAAAAAAGAAAAGCCCCAAATTAGCCTTTGAAACAGACATCCTTGCTTTACAGAGAATAGAAAACTGAAGACATTTTCCCATAGAAAAGGTCTTTTTTTAAAAAAAGATTTTATTTATTTATTTTTAGAGAGGAGAAGGGAGGGGAAAAAATAGGGAGAAACATTGATGTGTGAGACAAACATGGATCAGTTGCCTCTCACACGCCCCCAACTGGGGACCTGGGTCACAGGCCAGGCACATGCCCTGACGGGAAATCAGTGACCTTTCATTTGTATGACGACACTCAACCCACTAAGCTACACCAGTCAGGGCAGGAGACCTTTTTAAGTTGATACCAGAGACAAATGTTAGATACCAAAATGCTCAAACACAAATGTCTCTTAGCCTTCTAGCAGCTACTTTCAGAATCTGTTACAGCAGGAGGCACTGAATGTAAAAAAGTTCCTTCCAGTATATGCTTCATTTTTGTCTCCATATTAGCTGCCAATCAGGGAACAAACACTGTTCAGTCTAATTTTGATCTTCTCTGGGTAGTTGAAGTTAGCAGATACCAAGTTCTCCAAGGAAGAAAAGCGAAAGCATGAATGCAGTTATCTACCGGATAGCCGGATGCCAATGCGTACGTACAATCAGTGCCTAATAAAAGCTGAGATGCTGGATTCTCTGCTGGGCAGTAAGAGACCAACAAGAGGAAGTCAGAGGCTTTGCACTTCTTTCACAATGAACCACAGTCATGGAATGGGTACAGTTTAAGTGATCACCTGAATCACCACAAACGTGTTCCTAACAAGCCTGACAGAAAAATTTTACATAGTAGGCCTGGCTGGTGTGGCTCAGTGGATTGAGCACCAGCCTGCGAACCAAAGGGTCGCTGGTTCGATCTCAGTCAGAGCACATGCCTGGGTTGCAGGCTAGGTCCCCAGTAGGGGTAATACGAGAGGCAACCACACATTGATGTTTCTCTCCCTCTCTTCCTCCCTCCCTTCCCCTCTGTCCAAAATAAATAAATAAAATCTTTTTTAAAAAAATGTAGGTGTCAAAATTGAGAATAATAGATGTTCAATTAATTAAAAAAAAAAAAAAGAAAATTTGACCTGGCTGGTGTGGCTCAGTGGATTGAGCACCAGCCTGCAAACCAAAAGGTCACTGGTTCAAAGTCCAGTAGGGGCACATGCCTGGGTTGCAGGCCGGGTCCCCAGCGGGGGTCGCACGAGAGGCAACCACACATTTGGTATTTCCCTCTTTCTCTCTCCCTTCCCCTCTGTCTAAAAATAAATAAAATCTTTTAAAAAGGAAGGAAGGGAGGGAGGGAGGGAAGGAGGGAGGGAGGAAGGAAGGAATTTTATATGGCAAACATTCCAAAAATCCTGGTAGAACACAGGATTTCTTGTTGGCATTTTACTGAAGTCACTCCGATGATCAATTGCATAGATCTTTAACTGACCACGTAGCCTCTCACACCTCATGGGCTGAGCTATTAGAACAAATACTCCCTTTCAAAAAGCAGCAATGTTTGAGAGTCAAAAAAAGTTGCTCCTTTGACATTCACTTTGAAAATCAGAATCAGTAGAAACTCCTCCAAACAACCTCTCCAGGGCACTGCCTAACAAGCAGCTTCAGAGAGGGCAGAGAGCCCTGGCCAGCATAGCTCAGTTCACTGGGCATCTTCCCATGAAGTGAAAGGTTGCTGGTTTGATTCCTGGTCAGGGCACACGCTTGTGTTGCAGGCCAGGTCCCTGGCTGGGGGCATGCAAGAGGCAACCAATCCATGTTTTTCCCCTTGCACATGGATGTTTCTATCTCTCTTTCTCCCTCTCTTCCCCCTCTCTAAAAATAAACAAACAAAATCTTAAAAAAAAAAAAAAAAAAAAGAGGGCAGGAAGCAGCTCTTCCTAAACATCTTGCCTTTAATTTTGGGCCAGGGGCAATTCCCTATGATTGTACTTATCGTTTTTGCCAGAAGCTTCCCCCCATAGGGTCCCACTAACCTGCTCTCATTCCAACCAACAAGTGTAATGTGTCAGGAAACCTAGTCACGTGTCCTACCCAAAAGCTGACTCCGAGAACTGATTACTACATATCACTAAAAAGAGGCATACTTGTCACCTGACTTCCAGGTTTGTATTAAAAGGAATCTAGTCTTAATTATCCCAGAAGACCCAGCCAGTCCCGACTGCGAGGTAAAGAGAGCCTTATTAGAACTCGACAAGTGTCTGCATGAAGCTGCAACAGAAAGGAGAGCTGTTTGAATGATGACACCAACTCTCCCCGGGGGGCAAAACAGTTAAGCGAAGGTGCCTAAACACTCTAATAATACAGTAGCTATGACACGCATTTCATAAACCCAACAAGCAGTGTCACAGCTCCAAACACGAGCCGTGGGACTTTAAACTGTTGAAGACCTCTTACAGTGCAGTAGTGAGACAGATAATGAGACTATCTGCAATAATACAATTGAGGAGTACTGAGAAGATGACTGAGCTACTATGTTCAGGCATAATGAAGCATGTGCTTTCTTTGGAATAGTCTGAGTCTAGAATAACTACCCTGTAGTAACCGTTGATAATCACCACTTGGCTGCAACATGAAGGCAAGAGACTTACCACCCAAAACACCTTGACCTAGGAGACATAAATCATTTTACAACCAAACATTACAAAGACACAAAAATCGAACAAAAATTACTAAATAGCAAAATAATTGCATTTCAATGAACCTAATGTAACTGCTTTTACCTCTGTAGTCAGAGAGGCTGATATCTTTGAACTGACCATCTGGCATAACAGCTGTAGCTTTGAAGTTAGGGGCAGGGTGCCCAATTTTAGCATTTCCTGAAGACATCTTGCTATCAGCTGGAAAAGATAAAAGAGGAAATGAATTTGAGACAAGTATTCTTTCTCTAGATAACCAGCACCCCTCATCTACTTAGACTTAGCTGTACTACAATAAAGGATTTGTCTGGTGGCCCTGAACACATTCATTAACTTTTACATTACAATAGGAAGAAGCATAAGCTTAGCTTTCCAACATCATACATCTCTGAATATCAGCTTTCGTTTTCATTTAAAAACAGTAATTTCTTCATAGCCCTGACCTGTAAGGCTCAATTGGTTGGGCCTAGTCCCACAAATCTAAAGTCTCTAGTTCCATTACCTGGGTTGCAGGTTCTGCCCCAGGTCAGGGCACATAGAGAAGCAACTGATCCCGTGTCTCTCTCACACTAACGTTTCTCTCCCTTTCTTTCTGCCTCCCTTCCCTTCTCTCTAAAAATAAATAAATAAAAAAACAGGAATTCCTTTATAAATTGAAGTAACCTCTATTACTTTTTCCCAACTGTCATCTGTGCAAAGGAAATTTCCTCTATATTTTCATTATGCAGAAGCAGAGGGGATTCTCAAACCTGAACCCAAAGGCACAATGCCAGAGTGCCTAACTCCCAAAAGCAGGTAATGATGCCTTTTCCCTAGATTGCGCCTCCATCTATCTTTATGATGCAGGCAGCACAACTTGATATTCTCCAGGTAGATCTGCCAAGAACACACACCCTAAAGCCAATCTACTCAATTTCAAAACTTTAGTTGTCCTGTTTAAGCCAGCCCTAGAAGTCCTTTCAAAAATGGGTTTATGACCTCAGGACCAAGATCCTGGGGCAGTAAGTACAAAGAATCGATTTACTGCTAAAATGCAATGTTACACTGGCTTCACCCAGGTCAACACCAAGGAGGTAAGATTTAGACGCAGTAAGCCATTGGTTTGAAAGCCCCAAGAGGCTAATTTTCAAATGCCAAAGTTTTTAGTTCATACTACCACAACCCAAAGAAACGTTGGGCGAGCACTGATCATCTCAAACTTGCTACTGCTTAATGTCTTTAATAACAGCAAAAAGCCCACCAGCTAAGGGACGTGGCAACTTGGCGACCAGACATAGGGTGTGACCCTAACATAAATGGCCTCGTCCAAATAGGCTTTACCAGGTAGCCCCTACGCGCACTAAAGCCCGACCAATCGGGGAAAAGCCTGCAGGACTTCCAGGCCTTTGGGCCTCTTCAGGAGATCTGACCATGAACCTCCCAGGCGAAAACCACGCCCCCAAGCCCCACTTAAGGCCCTGCCACTCCCATCACCACTTCCACCACAGCGCTTCGGAAATCACCAGGAGAGAAGTCTTTAACGAGGGCGTTTGGGATCACCACAAACCCCATTCCGCAAATGGAAAAAATAAGGGCGGGGAAGGGGAATCTTACGAGCAGAAGCCTCACAGGTAGTAACGGCCCAAGACTGGATACAGCCTTTACTCCCACACATGGCGAACGGGTGACCTCAGGTCAGCCCATTCTAGAAGCTTCTCGAGCAGCCTGGCAAGAAACTAATCGAGGGGACCCACTACCCAGCCTGCTCTTCCAAGCCAAGCAGCGCATTGTGCCTGCGTTGCCGGGGAAAGGGGCTCGAGCCCACTTCAGCCTCAGTGTTCACCCGGGACCCACAGCGGGGGTCCGCGTGAAGGTGCGTGAACCGCCTGACCACTCTCGGGCGGCAGGCCACGCCAAGTCACCTGCCCAGGCACAGCAATCCCAGTTGTGGCGGGCGCGCCCGGGGGAGGAGTAAAAGGCGACCCACGGACGTGGAGCGCTCCGCTCCCCGAGGCCGCGCTGCCCACACACTCACCGGGTCCGAGACTCGGGCACAGAAAACAGCAGGTCAGGAAGCAGACTCACGAAGCGCGCGCACGTCCGCGGCACTACTTTTATAGCCTGTACGGCTCTCGCGAGAGTCAGAGAGGGTCGGCATGCAGGAGGAGGAGGAAAGAGGAGGGGGATTTGGCCGGAGCCCCGCCCGGCTCCAACGCACCCAACCGGAATGACTCAGCGCTTTCTGTTCCCTCCCCAGGGGCGGGCTTGGGTGCCCGAAGTGCGAATCCCCCTACCCGCAGCCAGCGGTTGGGATCGGAGAGTGAGGCAAAGAGTTTTGATAGACTCCAAACCCTAACGCCTCCGTTATCCAGGATCTGTCTCTTCGGGACCTGGACGGTGGTGCGCGCCTTGCCCTTAAAACCCAAGCCAGGGTAGGGGTCTCGCTACTGCCCACCTAAGACCACATTTAACCACACCAAGCCCTGTGAACTAACCAAATAATCGCTCCCCTTTCGGGGGGTGTCCTCACATCCTCTGCCTTAGTGCTGATCCTCAGTATCCCTAAGTGTCTGCTTAGACGGCCTCCTTCATTGTTCCAATTACAGGATTGCTGCTTTCCATCCCCCATCCATCCCTTTCTGTGCGCCTGGACGGAATCTTTGAAATCTGTCACTGCTGTGATTTGTGGTTTAAAAAACTAGTTCAGGTCCAGGCCCATGTGGGTCAGTTGGTTGGGCGAGCTCCCGCAAACCCGGTAGGATTCTCGGTTGAGGCACATGCCTTGGTTTGCAGGTTCGGTTCCTGGGATGGGGGCCGTGGGGAAGGCAACTGACGAATGTTTCTCACATGATGAATGTTTCTCACATGATGTATCCCCCCCCACTTTCTCCCTCACTGCCCCTCTCTGTAAAAATAAATAAATAAATCTTTTTTAAAAAGCTCAACTGAAGCATTACTTATTCTGAAGCTATTCCACACCTTGGCTCATCCCCAGAATTCTTCTGAAACTAAGTTTTGCTCACACCCAGTATTGATCATTATTCTTTTTTTTTTTTTTTTTAAGAGAGGAAGAGAAACATCAATGTGTGATTGCCTTTCACAGGCCCCCCCACTGGGGACCCAGCCCACAAACCGGGCATGTGCCAGGACTGGGAATCAAACCTTCGACCCTTCGATTCACAGCCTGTACTCAATCCACTGAGCTACACCAGCCAGGGCTGATCATTATTCTTTTGTATCCAAACAATAGCCTGTATAGCCCCCCAAAAAGAATTATACTATTTTCCTTGTTTACCTGTCTGCCTCTTTTTGCTAGACTGATTTTCTGGAGGGTGAAAGTTGGGTCACATCCATCTGTGTGCCCCCCAGGGGACAACAGAGCACCTGATGTTAAAATAGGAGCATTTAATAAATAGTACTATCATGTTCCTCTTTCTGCCCCCAACCCCCACAATCCTACTAACTCCTTTGGACCTTATAGCAGGATAGGGAATGGGGAAGTGCTGTGTCATGCTGGCTAAGCATCTCAAGGTTTTTTGGTACTTATCATCCTACTTTGCAAAAGTAGTGATTTTTTATTTGTTTTCCCTTACCAGCCTGGGATTGAACAGTTATTTGGCTACTATTCATTTTCTTCTTGAGGAGGCACCGGAGACATAGATTTCAGAGCTTATTAGTGGATGATTAATGATACATGCAAATTAAACCAACAACACACTGGCCTACTTCAGCCAAAAAAAAATTACCATTTATTGTATCTTCCATGTGCCAGGTCCTGGGCTGGGCACTTGGGCTTTTTTGTTTCATTTAAGAATCAAAAGAGTTATCCTGGTCCAGGAAAATGGCAACACCTATCCATGGGAATATAAAAAATGAAATAGCAGGATAGAGTTCTGAAAAGAGAAGAAATCTGTTGAATATTTATTGTCTAATTAAATGATTATGGAGTCCTTTTTTTTTTGGAGAACAGTAACAATTTCAGAAATGGGGGCAGAGGGGTTTTTTCCATTTATCCTTCTACAGGACTTGGTATATTCCTCTATCTCCATTTTTATAAATATGTCATTGTTTTGTCCTGACTTGTTCAGCAGTAGTCTGGGAAGAATTTTACCTGTTTTATTATCTCCATAGTACCAAAACCTAAGAAATCAAATGGGAAGCTACTGCAAAGATCCAGACAAAAGGATTCTCAGGACTGTAATATGACATTGGCAGCAAGATTGGAAGAAGGAAAGAAATAATATTTCTATAGTCTCAGCGACATAGGAAACACTTGAGGATAACCAGGTTGGAAGTTAAAAATAATGACAAACACCCTGACGGGCATGGAGCATTTCCTGCAATGTGAAAGGTCACTGATTCAATTCCCACTCAGGGCACATTTCTGGGTTGTGGGCCTGTTCCCAGATGGGAGTGCTGGCTAGAGGCAAGTGTGCTAATATGATGTTACAGAGACTATAACACGAATAGTGTCCCATGAGGGTACAGTTGTGCCTTATTGTGGTATGACCAGACTGTATAACTCTGGAGTTCACTCTATTACTGACTCCCCTTTTTCTTTCTAATTGATTTTTTTTTTTTAGAGAGAAACATCAATTTTTTGCTCCACTTATTTATGCATTCATTGGTTGATTTTTGTGTGTGCCCTGACTAGAGATGGAACCCGCAACCTTAGAGGGTATCATGACAATGCTCTAACCAACTGAGCTACCCCACCAGGGTCCCTGACTCCTCTTTTAAAGGAGAATATAATCAGTTTGGTTTGAGGCAAACAACATTGAAATACTCCCAAGACATTCTGGAGGAGGTGTTCAAAGATAATTTTTTTTAATTAATTTATTTATTTTTAGAGAGAGGGTAGGGAAGAGAGACAGAGAGGCAGAGAAACATCAATGTGTGATTGCCTCTATGCATGTCCCCAGAGGGGACCTGGCATGCAACCCAGGCATGTGCCCTGACAGGGAATTGAACTGGTAACCCTTAGCTTTGCAGGCCCGAGCTCAATCCACTGAGCTACACCAGCCAGGGCTCAAAGATCATTATTGAAGATGTAGTCTTAGAATCAGCAGCATAGTATTTTAATTACATATTTACTGTTCTGCTGTTTACAGCTGGCCTATACTCTGCTAGGTACCAGACATGCACAGATAAATGAGACACCATCTATTGAAGTGTTTTGAAGAGTCACTAAATAGGATGAATTGGCTGAAGAGTGGTGAGATTCACAGAAATGCCGTGAAACATTATTTTGGAGGAGATGATTAAGAGCCCACTTTGGGGCAGGTCGAATTTGAGATTTCAAGGAAAGATGGCCAGGAGGAAGTTGGAAATGTGTAAACATGAGGGTAAGCCTATGGGATGCCTGCCTTGTTCATTATGTTGTAGCTTTAATATGCAGGAGTGTGTTTCCTTGCAGGTAATAGATACAATAAATATTTGTTGAATATATTAATAAATTATATTTTTGACATCATTCACAGTATCATGGATACTTGAAACTGGGGAGAAATGAAATTACTGAGAGAGTAGAAAGAGGTAAGCTAAGACCAAAACCTCAGAGAATTTTTATGAAGGTAGCAGGGGGGATAAAAAGCAATTAAAGGCAACTCAAAAAGAACAGCATTTTCTGGACAGAGGATCCCTCATGAAGGTGGACCGTTTCTACCAAGAATAATTTCCTTTGGTCTCCATCATCATCATTTAAGTTTACTGCACCTAGGAAAGAGTAACAAAAAGTAAAAGTTAACAAGGAATGAGTAAGAAATTAATTAGATATACAAGCTGCCACCTGAAAATTTTACTTAGATTTTTAACAGAAAAAAAGCTGTTACTAACTTGCTCATTGCTGAGGGCTTTATGTGGGGCTTTGTTAGGAAGGGTTGCCTGGGGTCAGAGAAGTACTGAGAAAATGCTTGCATGAATCATATTTGATATTTTGCCCTATTTCTTAGAAGTGAGGTCCTTAAATTTTTTCTCTGCCCCATTCAAATAAGTATGACTCTTCTTTGCTGGGCAAGGCACTGGTTCCCAGTACAGTTCCTCAGAAGATTTAGCTCTCTCCATCTATTACCTTAAAGTAATATTCTCAAACTTGAGAGTAGCATGAGGTCCCTTGTAAAAGGAAGAATATTCTTGAGGGCCCCCCAATGTTGGTTTGATTTGTTAACTTTAATTATTTAACTTTAATTTTGTCATTTTTTATTCAGATTATTTAATATTTTAATAGGTTGCCCAGATGTAGTGTTGAAAATAATTTAAATCACTGTTTTATGAAAATATTTTCTTTGGTAATTATTACCACTCTTGCTGCTGACAAACCATTCTTGTAAGATGAGATATCCAAGATGAGTTTCCTGTGAACATACCCCCACGAACATGAATGCAGTCCTAACGCTATAGTGCACCTCCTTTCAGGTTCCGCATGCCTATACTGCCTACGCCTTGTTAGTGGTGACTCGGTTCTCCTACCATTTTTCTGTCCAAGCTAGCATGAAACCTTTGCTCATACAGTGCTCTTTGACATTCTCTGGACTTCACTCAGCAAAGCAGTAGTTACATCACTGTACTGATTTGCTGTGGTAGACAGCAACGAGCTACAACAGGTAAGGCAAATCAATATGAGTATAAAGCGGAAGTCCCAGAACAGCGATCATTTTAACATTAGGACCTGCTAACCGCAGCCTGCCATATACTTATAAACCATTAGAGTTAAACCTGTAAACCATTCAAAGTTAAACCTATAAACCACTAGAGGTAAATGCTTCCATGTAATTGTAACAACAAATGCAATCGTAGAAATCAAAATCACAGGGCAGCACTCAGTTATGAGGACACCAGATGATTCAGAATATGTTTATATTAATTTTTTGAATTATCACTACAAGAAAACATTACACTTAACAGTTCTCAGAGAATACTGGAATCCTTAAATTTACAAGAATTCAATTTATAAAATTATATTTAGGCCCTGACTGGCATGGCTTAGTTGGTTGAGCATCATCCCGCAAAGCCAAAGGTCGCTGATTGGATTCCCAGTCAGGGCACATGCCTTAGTTTTGGGCCAGTTCCCCAGGTTGGGGGTGTGAGAGAGGCAACCCACGGATGTTTCTCTTCCTCTCTTTCTCCCTCGCTTCCCCTCTCTCTGAAAATAAATAAAATCTAGGCTCAGTTGTCACCATTCTGGAGCGAGTCTGCCCAAAGTCAGCTGTAGTATGTGGGTTCTGAACTTCATGTAGGAAAGATTGCACAACACAAGTCCAGGACCACAAGGTCACTCCAGGTGATCCAACACAAGTGAGGATCCATTTATTAAAACTGGGGATGGTGAAACAAAGAAGAGCTTAGCAAAGAGGCAACCAGAGAGCCTAGGCTAAGCTGCCTTAGCTCAATGGGAAGCCAGAGAAAATGGGAGCCTTAGGGACAGGCTCAGGGGTTAAGCCTGGGACAAGCGGCCAGCTGCCCATTGCCTTAGAGTTTAGGAGACTTGTGCCTATGGGAAAAGAAAGGGGGGAACGAAGAACGGAAAGGAATGGCACTGGCTGTTCCCCAGAGGGGGAGCACACTCCCTGGGTCCTTTGTCTTAAGGCTTTTATCTCTTTCTTGCAGGCAGGAATCTTAGGGGAGGTCTCAGGGGAGGGTTTCAGAAGAATATTCATCAGTTCTCCAGGTGTGCCCTTTCAGGGCCATGGTCTCCACTTGAAACCGGAAAAGTCAGCGTTCTTGCTGCCTGTTACTGCAAAAACCAATAAGCAGAGACAAGGGTTGAACCTTGATGGCACTTTATTCAGATAGCCAGGCATCTGAGAAGACAGCGGGTATGTACCCTAACAGACCATCTTAAATCGACCCTTTTTATAAAGAGAAGAAAAGTGTAGGTAAGGGGTTTGGAATTCAGGGAAAAAGTTAGTTGGATAAAAGCTGCATCATTCTTTCCTCTGTGTCCTGTGCAGTGCATGTCTCACCCTGGAGTACAATGACTCAGATGCCATCGTGAATTGCTTGCAGTCTTTCTGAGGCACAGAGGTGGAACTGCTTGTGGGCTCCTGGAGTCAGGGCGGGTCATCCCTTCAGTTCCTGGAACAATAGATTTTTACATGTATTGATTACTAAGCTTATTAGCTATTATCTGAAACTAACATTTTTCCAGGATTTGAGTCCCCCATCACACTGATTATTCTTTAGTCATTGCAACTGGTTCTGGCATCGCCCACCTGGTTTTACAACTTTTCTGGGCCTGGAGCTGAAATAAAACTGAAGCCTAGATGTTACTTCCTAGATGCCATTTCCAGGGAGGAAAGGCCAGGAGAGAAGAGGTTACCCTGGGGGTGGTGAGGTCATTGTTTCCTCAGTTTTGCCCCCTGCTAGGCACTTGGGGCCTTCTGCCCTGGTGACAATCTGCACCTGGCTGTAATTGCTCCCTGTTATGTTCAGCTCTCTGTCTCAGTTTCTCTGTTCCACCTGCAAAGGAATTTTCCTAGCTTCATAATATCCTGTCTCACTGACAACGCCCCCATCCCCAATCTGATTTTCAGTACTCCTTCCTCTCTATTTCTGTTACAGGAGAAACTCCCCAAAACTAAGTTCTTCTCACTGACGCAGTAAAGAACTACAGGCCAGTGAGCCTACTAGCGTGCAAAGTTTATTATTATTAATGCTGAGTTCTAAAAGGAAAGCAAAGCAAGGGTAGCTAAAGCAGGGGTGACAAAAGTATGGTGGCCAGAGACCAGTGGCCAAAAGAGAGAAGAAGCCAAGAGAAGAGAGAGTCCTTTGTTCTGAGGACTAACATAGTTGGTGGGGTGGGGGTGAAGAAGTTACATTTTGATTGGCAGGTAGAGGTGGTGCCAGCTTCCCCTGGGGAGACGTGACTACCCAAACATAGGTATGAGTGCGGGTGTGTCAGCCCAAATCCTTACCCTTGCTCTAGAGTCTGTTTGCTCATTTCGCTTACGTGATCAGAGGCAGGCAATTAGCCAAAGTTGTTTTATGGGTTTTTTTCTTGGTGCACTGTGGACTCCCTCCCCTTCTCCCTTCCAGGCCTTGTAATGAATATTCAGTCTCAAGGTTTTCCTTTTCCCAGCTAGTGGAGATGATGCACACAGACTTTCAAGGGACCGCCCCCTCCTACACTATCAGAGTTTCACTTGTTGTTCAGGACACCTGGCAGCCTGAATGGACCAGACTCCGGGTTCTTGGGTCAATGTGTGAGTTTTGCTTTTAGCCTCCTCTACTGAAGTTCTCTGTTAGATTGTAATGGTGAGGACCCTGCCTTTATTTCCTCTCTGGCCACTCATTCCACTGTAACATTTCCATTATACTCTGTGTTTATTTCTGTCAATGATAGCACTTATCACATCATTCCATAGTTATTGATTATTCCTTTTTCTATCCCCGAGACGGACCCTGATCTTAATAGCTAGATGTTATGGCGGTAGTAAGTGCCTCAAAGCACTGAAGAGAAAACAGATTGAGAACAATGGCATTGGGCTAACCATCCCTGAGGGCAGGGGCACATCTTTACCTCTGCTGTTCCAGTATTTATTTGTTCTTAGAGAGGGGAAGGGAGGGAGAAAGAGAGGGGGAGAAACATCAATGTGCGGTTGCCTCTCCCATGTCCCCAACTGGGGACCGCACTGGCAACCCAGGCATGTGCACTGACTTGGAATCAAACCAGCAACCTTTTCATTCACGGGCTGGCGCTCAATCCACTGAATCATACCAGCCAGGGCAATGCGATTGTATTTTGAGTGTCATGAGAATGCAAAGAGGAACCACTTGGAGCCAGGACACTGATGGGATCCTGCCCTCACCCTGTTCACTGGTATCGGTTTGGTCATAGGTGTGTAAATCCCTCATTCGTATCAAGAGCAGAGAAAGTACTAAACATCTGCTGAATTAATCAGTCTCAATTTCCCCACTTTCAAGAACTGAGGTTCCTACTGATTTCCACCATAGGCTAGCAAGAAGACTAAATATAAAACTAAAAACAGCCCTCCCTTAGTATTACTTTCTGGGTTCCCTGGGGGTACAGAGCACTGTGGCTCAGCTCCACTAAAACTGAGCCAACCACAGCCACTCTGGTCTCGATGGTGGCCTGGAATTGCTAACTCGAGGGAACTTTACTTGTATATGGCACTACCTGGATCTGAGAATCACACTGTGACTTCTGTCCTCCCCCTTTCTAAAAAACAACAACAAACTGCAGGCATTTTTTTTTAAGTGTTTAAGGATTGGGCCCCACCCTGGCTGGTATGGCTCAGCGGATTGAGTCCAGGCCTGCAAACCAAAAGGTTGCATGTTCGATTCCCAGTCACAGCACATGCCTGGGTTGTGGCCAAGGTTCCTCAGTTGGGGGCATGCAAGATGCAAGCAATCAATGTTTCTTTTGCACATTGATGTTTCTCTCCCTCTCTTCCTCCCTTCCCCTCTCACTGAAAAGTAAATACAATCTTAAAAAAAGAAGAAAAGAATTCGGCTCCTAGTACCTTAGGTAGGGAAGAGCCAGCATGGGGGTTTTCACTGGAGAACTTTTTTAAAGATTTTATTTATTTATTTTTAGAGAGAGGGGAAGGAAGGGAGAAAGAGAGGAAGAGAAACACCAACATGCGAAACATTGATTGGTTGCTTCCCATATGTGCCCCGACTGAAAGGGCACACTTATGGCAAAAGCTTATCTGCTAGATTTCCTAGTAAAAGGAAGTCAGATTCCCAAAGACCAGCACTAGCAGAATTCAGAGAAGTCGCCTTCTTACCCTAATGAAGGGGAAAGGGCACCAGTCCCTACACAACTGACCCTCACCCACATTCTGCCTAGAGAAGGAAATCCAGGATCTATTGCAGGGATCCGGCTTTTGGGCTCCATAATGGCTAAAGAAGCAGGAGATCAAATCCCCACCCTTATGCCAGGCTCATGGCCAGCCTCCTCCCTCAGGTTGCACAACCTTGATCCAGGGACAGGAACTGGCACCCTGGCCTTCTGCAGCCTTAGGACTTTGATCTTTGAGACTGAATGAGCTGAACACAGCTAATGCCAAACCTGCCTTTTGTAACCTTTTTTGTTTTTTTCCACTTAACAAACATACCATGGACATTGAAAGGATAAAGTCATTGCCATTTGCTATCATGGCACCATTCGCTGAGCAGGCCTATGACCTTGTTAAACATGACTTCCGTTTTATTCTTCTAAGCTCACATCCCTAGGACTGGAAATTAGGTACTAGAAAGCAAGAACAGAATGTAATTAACCGCTCCCTACAGACAGGGGCAGAAGATAACATTGGAACAAACTGTAGCCCTGTGCTATAAAGCCCAACAGCAACACCCGCCCCCCCCCCCCCCCCCCCCCCCCCCCCCCCCCCCCCCCCCCCCCAACAGCAATCCCTGCTCTTTTAATCCAATTATAATCCAATGAAAGCTCAAAGCCCTGAACCCTCAAGGCTGGTGTATCTCTGGACACTATGTCCCTCTCCTTTCTCGGAGAGAGATTAAAGCTTTATTCTCTACACTTTCTCCTCTTTGTGAATTCTTTCATAGCCTGCATCACCAACCACCCTCACATTTTGGTAGCCCATAGGGGGACATTCTCTATTTCTCCCTCTCCTCTAGCCTCCTGAGACCTGTGACTAGGGGAGCAGTGGGCAGCAGAAGCTAGACGGGGGCTAACCCCCCAACCCTGTCTCTGTGAGGTTTGGAGAGAGGATTCTAATTGTCTCCATCTACTTCTTACCTGCCTAACCCGAGTCATGCGTTCAACTCCTGTTTGGAATTTAGGCTTAGTTCCACTGTGCCCGCATTAAGTAAAAACAAGGGTACAAAGAGGGGAGGAAAATCTCACCCCCCTCCCAGACTGTAAAACACTCTATATTCTCCTCCTGGAGACCTGGGAGCTGCTAAATCCTGGGAAAAATTGGGACTGCCTCTCACTGAAGAGAAAAAAGGGACATTTTAAACTTTTCCACCCCTTCCCCTGGTGAAACCAAAGTCCTTCTAGGAGAAGCTTACTTTTCTCTCCCTACATTTTTGAAATGAAATACCTAGTCTTCTTCAAGAACTCTTGCCTAGACTATCTTTTAAAATAAAAAATTTGGAGAGAGAATTCTTATCAAAAGGGGGAAAACCTTAGCTATAGCTGAGCAAATCAATTTAACTTATTTCAGCTATTCCTTTCTAAATTAGTAGATTCTGATAAAAGTTACTGAATGTCTAGGTTTTTTCAAATAACATGAAATACCAAAATGTAGATTGCTAGACCTCTCTTGGCTTTTTATTACAAAGAGGCTGTGGAGTGGATTTGGAGATGAAGAAAAATGTCTTGTGCTTCATTGGAGGTGTGTTTCTTGAAAGTGAGAGTGAGTTTGCCAAGAGAGGAACCTGTTTCTAATGATCATGAAATGTGTTTACAAGTCAATCTGATGGGGGACTTAAGAGTTGGAAAATTTTAGTTTAAGGTAAATAGTTTATAAGCCTAGTAAGTAATGCATATGTTAAAGCTATTGTTTCAGAAACTACAGATAAGGCCCATCCTGGTTCCCTTGAGAGACAGCTGACCTCCTGGGGCCCCTCTAAAGACCACTGCCTGGGGAACAAGTGGAGGTAACTGGGCCACTGTGTTCCAGGGAGAGACTGCCAGCCCCTGGGAACAGCTGACTGCCCAGGGCGAGAATACTGCAGGTTTTTTTAAATCCAATTTTCCCTGAATTTCAAAACCCCTCACCACACTTTGTTCTCTGTTATAAAAAGAGAACAAAGGAAGAAAATATAAAATGGTCCATCTGCTCAGATCGCCAGCCCTCTGAATAAAGCACCCATAAAGATTCAATCCCTGTCTCTGCTTATTGGGTTCGGTAGGTGACAGACAGCACAAATGTTGGTCTTTTCTGGTTTCAAATCTAGGGAATGTCAGTTACTTACTTTTTGGTCATTATGGAAATTAAGGTTTCTAAAAGTTAAGTTCAAATTAAGTTGGAAAGAAATTGTATGGTTTTAATAATAGAAGGCATGAGGCATGGAGATGCAATTTTGAAGGACCAGGATTCAAAGCGATTTATTTTAAAGATGGTTATTTCTACAGGGATAAGAAAGTTGGTTACTTGAACAACAATAAAATACATTTTTAAAAAAGAAAGTTTATGAAAGTTGCGGAAAGGTTTGTGAAGGTTGTGAAAGTTTTAAATGTGTGAAGCCCACGTCACCAATCACCCTAACAGACATTTTCCCATTACAACACTTACAGATCTACTTTATCCTTGGGACTGTGTAGGTTTTTATTGTACAAATGCACAATAATTTAGTTTGCCAATTCCCTTCTTATGAACACTGGGGTAATTTTTATCCTATAAACAACATAGTAATTACCTTTGCCTCATTTTTATTATTTCCTTTGGCTAAATTCCTTAGAATTGCTGAATCAGAAGGGATACACATTTAAAATTTTAATATATATTACCAAATCACCCTATAAAGATTATATACTATCTGCACTTCCAACAGTATATGAGTAGATCCCTTTTTCATACTGTCCCCAACAGTGGGGCTTGACATTTTTAATTTTATCAACCTAATGGGAAAAGTGATTTGTATTTCTTTCATTATTAATGTGTTTGAATAACATTTTTGTTAAGGTGGTCGGTGACCCCGGCTGTGAAAGAATTCACAAAGAAAAAAAGGGCAGAGAGTACAGGCTTTTATTTCACTTTCCCAAAATGGGGAAAGGGCTAGGTGTGGAGATGTGCACCAGCAGGAATGGGTGGGGGCTTTGAGCTTTTATTGGATTAAAAAAGCGGGGGAGGGGTTGCTGTAGTGTGGTCCCTGGGCTGTTATCACACAGGCTGCAGTTTATTCCAATGTTATCTTCTGCCTGTGGCTGTAGGGAGCAGTTAGTCACATTGTATTCTTCTTGCTTTCCAGTAATTTCTAGTCCTGGGGACAAGCTCAGAAGAGTAAGATGGCATTCACATTTAACAAGGTCATAGGTCTGCTTGGCAAATGGTACCAAGATAACAAATGGCACTGGCTTTGTCCTTTCACATTTTATACCTATTTTTTTTTCTTCTCTTGAGAACTACCTGTTAAGAACTTTGCCCACTTTTTTATCAAAATATTTGTCTTTTTCTTATTGATTTTATAGCAGTTCTTTACAAAGTAAGATTTGAACCCTTCGACCAATAAATACTGTAGTCTTCTCCTACTTTGGCATTCGTCCTTTAATCTTTTTTATGCTGACTTTTGCTGAAAAACTTTCACTGTTAGTGAAAACTGTCAATATTTTCCTTTATAGTTTGTAATTTTGGTTTTAAAATTAAGAACAGCCTTCTCCACCCCAAGATTATAAAAATAGTCTCTTATTTCTTTGTTTGTTTAATGTTCAAACCTTTAAACGTTCTGAAATTTACTTTTGTGTGTAGTATAAGGTAGGAATCTAACTCCCCACACCCCAAATGGTTAGTTATATAGACATTTAATGTGGCCTCTTAGGCACTTTATGAACTGGCTGCATCCTCCTTTTCATCTTACCCCCCACTTTTCTCCCAGGAACCCCATGTTCCCTTCTTATCAAACCATATATGGTTCCTGGAATGCGACATCCTGCCTACTTCATTCCCCCACAGCTTGGGACATGTTAGTTCCTCTGCCACCTCAGGCCACCCTTTCCAGCTACCTCTAACTCCCTGACCAACAACTGTTTATCCTTCCAGAAAATCCCTGGCATATGATAGGTAGCATTAAAGGCTTGTCGATTGAATGAATAAATCAATCACTTCTACCCACTTTCAGCACAGAGTGGCTTCTGTGGGTGATGTGCAATGGAAGGATGTAAAATTGGGAAGTGAATTTCACAGGAGAAATCAGGACTGTCAGATGACTTAATCTGTCTGCTTCCTGCTGTGGTTCTGCCTTGCCTTGCTGGCCCTGTCCGTACCACTCCGTGCTCTTCCCCTCTCTTTTCTAGTGCCAGACCAAGGGTTTCACTTGGCTGCAGCCTCCTTTCCACCATTTTAATGCAGCATTGATCTGTGTGACTGTGATTCCTGCCCTGATATAATTACAGTTTCTATACCAACACCTATAGTGCTGTATAGATGTATGCACATGAAACCGGAAAAAGACAGCATTCGTGCTGCCTGTCACATACCGAACCCAGTAAGCAGAGATAGGGACTGAATCTTTATGGGCTCTTTCTTCAGATTGACAGTGATCTGAGAAGACAGCAGGTTCATACCCTAACAGACCATCTTATATTTCCTTTCAAGCCAGCCTTTTTGTAACAGAGAACAAAGTGTTGTGAGGGGTTTTGAAATTCAGGAAAAATTAGATTAAAAACAAACAAACAAACACCTGCAGTATTCTCGTTTTGAGCAGTTAGCTGTTCCCAGGGAGAGGTGACTGCCTCTCCCTGGAACACAATGGCCAGGATGCCTCCACTTGTTCCCCAGGCAGTAATCTTTAGCAGGGCCCCAGGAAGTCAGCTGTCTCTCAGGAGAGCCAGGATGGGCCTTATCTGTAGTTACTGAAACAATAGCTTTAACATATGCATTACCTACTAGGCGTATAAGCTATTTACCTTAAATTAAATGTTCCAACTCTTGAGTCCCCTATCACACCCACATGTGTGAGAATGACAGTGAGACAGAGAGAGAGGATGCAACCTTTCTGCAGAACCCTCCTCCATTCAGAGGTCCAGCTCTCTCTCTAGAGTCTGGGGAAGAATTTCAGCAGCTTAACTGGGTGCAGAGCGGGTAGTTCTCCTCCCCCAGCCTAGTTTGCAGCAGTTTATTCTGAATACAAATAATAATCACTACCATTCACTAAGTTCCTACTATGTACTACCAGGCACTTTACATCCATTGTTTCATTTAATCTGTTGACCTTAAAAAGACAAAGAGCCAATTATTTTCCAGCAAAATGTGTTTATTCTGAAATATCAGAGGAATTTTCTCTGGAACCATAGACAAGTCCCAAGAACAAAGGGTAGGAGTTTGCTTTTTATGGAGGAAAAGAGGGAAGTTGGGAGGAGTTGCTTTAGAAGAGTTGTGAGTGGTAACGAATGTGACAATTTCAAATTGGCAGGGCTATATCACCCTGGCTCGTGTGGCTCAGTGGGTTGAGTGCCAGCCTGTGAACCAAAAGGTTGCTCGTTCGATTCCCAGTCAGGGCATATGCCTGGGTTGTGGGCCAGGTCCCTGTTTGGGGCCATGTTAGAGGCAACTGATTGATGTTTCTCTCCCTCTTTCTCCCTCCCTTCCCCTCTCTCTAGAAATGAATTTTAAAGATTTATTTAAAAAATAAAATCTCTATTTCACAGATGAGGAAATTTGCCCAAGGTCACACATCTATCAAAGGCCACAGCAAGGATTTAAACACAATTGTATCTAAACAATTATCCTAGTTGATTCACAACCAGTGTATTTGGGCTGCCTCCAGGTTGAAGGTTCAGGGCTGTCAGATTCCCAGTTCCCCAGCCTGACAATCTAGGCACTCCGGAACTACTATCAAACTTTGAGTAGCACACTTCTGTGTATATCTTCATTCAATGATTCAGCAGCCTTTGTTGATCTTAGTGAAATGTACACTGTCTTTAAGCCTGTGATGGATTAAAAGTAGTGGGCAGAAGGGATTTCTGAAAAAATTCTATTCTGCAACTTAAATATTTATGACATTAATGTTAAATGTGGCTGCACAGTAAGTTTCATTGGGTATTCTTTGTGTCTGTTTTCTAGTTCTGTGCCAAAGGAAGGAGAACAGCTGCTGGGGTCCTAAAGTGCAAGCATCACACTCTTGCCATGGGCAGACAGGCACTAAAAAGAACCAACTGGAAGTTGGAATGGTGGACTTGAGTCTTTGACATGTCTGGACTAGCTTTAATTTTTTTTTTTTGCTGTGGGATACATATTTTCATCTGTGGATGGCATGCTTGGGGTGCAGATTTTGGAAACATTTAAAATAAAAGTGTGAACAGTTGGGTTAGCTACAAGTCCTGCAGCAAAGAGGTTTAAGCAAAGGCAGACCTCTTATCCTGAAGGTTTCCAGGCATTTATGATAGCATAGCTCACGGACCAAGTTGAAAGGCAGCTGGATGGATGCTCATGGGCTAGAAGATCAAATAACTTTAAATTTTAATAAATTTTTATTAAGCAAAAAAAAAGAGAAACAAATGTATACTCTTTTTGAAATTAGCCAAAACATTTTTTAATGTTTTTTAAGGATTTTATTTATTTTGTTTTTTTGTAGACAGAGAGGAAGGGAGAGAGAAAGAGAGGGAGAGAAACATCAGTGTGTGGTTACCTCTCAGGTGCCCCCTACTGGGGACCTGGCCCATACCCAGGCATGTGCCATGACTGGGATTCAAACCAGCAACTCTTTGGTTCACAGTCTAGCACTCAATCCACTGAGCTACACCAGCCAGGGCCTTTTCCTGACTTCTGAATATTGCAGGGCAGAAGAGAACCTTGGTCCTCATTTCTCTGTCTCATTTGCTCCCTGGGTAAGTTCATCCAGTGTTAGGACCTTAAACATTTATACAGCCCTGATCTCACCACTGGCCTCCAGACTCATATACCCAACAGTCTGCTTGGCTCCCTTCTTCTATGTCTGAGAGGGATTTCCAATTCAGCTTGTCGAAAAATAACTTTCTTCCTTACCACTCATATACTGCTTTCTCAGTGTTCCCCATTTTAGTAAAGGACACCAACATTTGCCTAGTTGTGCAGGTCAACATCCCAGGGGTCTTCCTTTATTCTTCTTTACCTCATATTCCTCATTTAATTCATTCTGTCAGCTCTGTCTTCAAAATGTATCCTGAATCTGACCAATTCTCACCACCTTATTACTTCTACCATTATCTACGTCACTACTACCTCAAATATGGTTTACTCTTAGAGTTTCCTAAGCAGCCACAGATAGAGTCTGGATGCCTGTGCAAGGCCTGGCTTATTCACTGCAACCAAAGGCCTAACCCTCAACTCAACTTTTGTTGGGGATTCCTAACTCAGGGGAGCTTATTAGCATTTATGTACCCAAAAAGGACTTATACAGAATTAGCCCTGGATAGATAGCTCAGTTGGTTAAAGCATCATCCTGACTGATACACCAAGGTTGTAGGTTCACTCCCCAGTCATACAATAATCAACCAATGGCCCTGGCTGGTGTGGCTCAGTGGATTAAATGCCAGCATGAGAACCAGGGGGTTACCCATTTGGTTCCCTGTCCGGGCGTTCACCAGAGTTGCAAGCCAGGTTTCTTGGTTGGGGGCCTATAAGAGGCAACCAATTGATGTATCTCTCACACATGGATGTTTCTTTCACTCCCTTTCTCCCTTCCCCTCTCTCAAAAAAAGTAAATGAATAAAATCTTTTTAAAGAAACAGCCTTGGTTGATATAGCTCAGTGGATTGAGCGTGGACTATGAACCAAAGGGTCGCTAGTTCGATTCCCAGTCAGGGCACATGCCTGGGTTATAGGCCAGGTCCCCAGTAGTGGGCACATGAGGGGCAACCACACATTGATATTTCTCTCCCTCTTTTTCTCCCTTCCTTCCCTTCTCTCTAAAAATAAATGAAGAAAATATTTTTTAAAAAATCAACCAATGAATGCATAAATAAGTGGAACAACAAATTGATGTTTCTCTCTCCCCTTCTCTAAAATTAATAAATAAAAATTAAGGGAAGGAGTATAAGGGGACTAGATGATAATAGAACAATTTAAAATATATATATATATATATATATATATATATATATATATATATATATATATATATATTAAAAAAAAAACCTGGCTGGTGTAGCTCAGTGGATTGAACACTGGTATGTGAACTGAAAGGTCGCCGGTTCAATTCCTGGCCAGAGCACATGCCTCAGTTGCGGGCCAGGTCCCCCACTGGGGGCCTCCAAGAGGCAACCAATCGATGTTTCCCTCCCTCTCTTTCTCCCTTCCTTCTTCTCTCTCAAAAAAATAAATGAAATCTTTAAAAATATATATATGAATTAAAAATAAAATTAAATAAATACATAAAATTAAAAAAGAAATTAGAAAATCAATGTATTAATTAACCATGAAAAGACTGATTTTCAAGGATGGGCATCCTCCTGTCTGCCCTCCAGAACACTCTCTTCCTGGCATTGAGGAATATAAGAGGCAAAATGTTACTAAGAACTTTGCTTTGATATGGAATGAATCAGGAAAAAGGCAATAAAATGGTTCTAAGGACTAATTCACCCTGGCTTAAGGAAAGCCAAGGGGCTCTAAAGATCCCCATTCCTCCCTCTTAGAGATGCCCTGCCCAGTGACTCCCTCCCTTCCATAGCAATTTATACCATCTCAATTTCTTTAGTGTCATCAGAATAATGCTCATGAAGTTGGCTCCTTAGGTATGCTCTGAGAGATAACAGTTTTGTTAAAAGAGACAACAGGCTCAAAGTGGAGTCGCTCCTGCTAGGCCCCACAGCAGCAAATCAAGACTTAATATGTAACCTAATTACAGTTTCAACTTTCCCCAGAAATGTGACTTTTAACCAGCCAACCTGGAATTTTCTAGTCAGCACTAGGAGGCAATCTGTTGATAGACCCCTTAGAAGGACAACCTTGCCTGAAATAATGCATTCTTTGCTAATAATTTTCTTTTTCTTCTGCTCCCTCTCTGCCTCTAAGAAACTTTTCCTTTTCAGCAGCTCAGTGGAGCTCCTTTCTACTCGCTAGGTGGGATGCTACCTGATTCATAACTTCTTCAATAAAGCCAATTAGATCTTTAAATTTTACATGGTTGAATTTTTGTTATTTAACAGTTTGTTGGAGTTTTAGCACGAATTTGCTACCCGATGGACTCAGAGGAGGAGTGCTTCCTCCCTTTGACTTCAAGGATACGCAATGGATATCCTCCGACATGACCAATTTCTCACCATCTAGAAGGTAATACACCTTATTCTGATACTGAAGTACCTCTCTGATTAAGACTCTTACTACATAGGCTTTGGCTTCCTGCAGCCTCCTGACTTCATTACCCCGTCAATTTTGTATATTTTACCTAATTAATCTTCCCAACGTACTTTATTTTTTCCCCCTGCTTAGAAATTTTTACTGTCTCTGTCAAGTTCAAACTTCTTGACTAAGCAATCAACATCCAACATTACCTACTCTCCAGATGAAGTGACCCACTGGCTAAGCACCGTTGGTTCTTCTTGCTAACATGCCTTTGCTAATTAATGTTTCGGCAATGTTCCCTCCCTTCATTTCTGCCTGTTAAAATGATACAAACTTCATAGGAAAACGCCATCTCTAAAGTAATAGCTTTCAGCCTTTTCTAGTTTATGTCCTGTGAATCACTTTCCAAATACCCTTGGTCCCACTGATACAGAAATGTTTTTAAAATCTATTTTTCCCATATTCACAGGCATCATTAAGAATAAACTGAATTTATATTATTAAATCACAAACTAATAAACAGACTAATTATTTTAGTGATTTAGATTACAATAATGCAGTTAAACTATAAGCACAAAAGTAAGAAATGCAAAAAAAATAATAGTGGTTGTCTTTCGGTAATAGGGATATTTACTCCTTTTTATATTTTTAAAAGTTGCAATGGTGAACATGTACTAGTTTTATAAAGGAAACACATACAATCTTTTTAAATAAAAAAGACACCCAGATGGCAAGTATCTTAGTTGCACGTCCTCTAAAGTCACACCCTGAGACAAAGACTCTGGTAGGTCATTTATGTGGAGGGTGATTCCAGGAAATCAGAAGGAAGGGAGTGGGGAAATGAGCTTGAAAAGGGGGAAATTCCAATGTATTAACTGGTGAATACTATAGGCAACTGGGGTGAATCCACCTGGGGATCATCTGAAAAACCATGAAAACCAGACCTCAGAATTGTCCCAGTAGAAGCTGGGGAGGCTCACGCATTTACCCACACATCTCTGCCCATCCATATCTTGAGGGCTTCCCTGGAGACCTCAACTCTCTCACTCTTCCAGATTTCAGCTGCAGAGCCAAGCAGCCTACTGAGGAGGAGTGAAAGCCCTGGGGCAGTAAAATCGTTTGTGGCCCTGATTGGCATATGGGTCCTCTGGTCCTGAACTTTGTTCTTGATTTCTCAACTCAGCCCAACCTAGAGCAAGGAGGAAACACCAGCAAGTAAAACACTGAGAAGCCCAGAGACTTGAGAAGGCGTTTCCTCATCTCTCTGACTTCATCACACTCCTCCCAGATTCTAGAAACTTCTACCAAATTCTGCAATGCTCAATGAGACAGAGCTGAGAACTTGTCTCTAGTGGTTCAGAGGGGGCACGCCCTCTTCCTTCCTTGGAGACCCCTCTCACTTTCCAGGTCTTTACGTGTTTCAGCTTCATCCCCTTGCATCCCAAAAGGGTGCCTCTGAGCTTGAACTTCTGGGTCTGCATTCTGTCTGTTGTACATTAGCCCCTCAGGACTGTGAACCTTGAAGCCAGAAGACAAGGGTGGTCCATTTTTGTCCTAACAAAAGGACTAGGTGCCATGGTCTGAATGTTTGTGTACCTCCAAATTTTGTATGTTGAAATCCTAATGCCCAGAGTGATGGTATTAGTACGTGTGGCCTTTGGGGTGATTAAATCATAAAGGTGGAACTATCATAAATGGGATTAGTTCCTTATAACAGAGTCCAGAGAGATCCCTTTCCCCTTCTGCCATGTGAGGACATAATAAGCCTGTAACCTGGATGAGGGCCCTCACTCAATCATGCTGGCACCCTGACTGTGGACTTCCAGCCTCCAGAAGTGTGAGCAATAAATTTCTGCTGTTTATAAACAATCCAGTCTGTGGTATTTTGTTATAGCAGCCTGCTTGCACTAAGATACTAAGGCTTAGTAAATGCTCAGCAAATGTTAGTCAAAAGCATGATTCCTTCATTATTCTCTCCTCTTTCATATCTCTGTCTCTTTCACTGCACCAGACCCTTCCCCTTAGCACATGTTCATGTTCAAGTTTCCCACATAGTGAAAAACTTTCCCTCCATTCCTGTATCTGCTTTCCTCTCAAGCCACTAAACCATCACTTTCCTTCTTAGAGTATTCTTGAGAATTCTTCCATCTTATTCTCCAAATCCCCATCTCCTCTCATATACTAAACCTAAACTATCTTCCTCAGGAATAACCAATCATTCCACAAAGCCAGCTCACCAATGACCCTCATGTCAACCAGATCCAAGTTTTTGCTGTAGAGGTTAGAGAGCATGAATATAAGGAGTATGGCACCTAGTAGATCATCAATAAAATGTTAGTTGTTCTTTTTTTGTCTCGGTTTCCCTAACATTATAATAACCTCTGGCTCTTTTCTAGGGGGGAGGGACTTCTCTTTTTTTTTTTTTTAATTTTTTTTTAGAGAGAAACATTGATTTGTTGTTCCATTTATTTATTCATTCATTGGTTGCTTTTTGTATGTGCCCTGAGCAGAGATCAAAT
The DNA here is from genome assembly GCA_007922815.1 of Macrotus californicus. Lineage (NCBI taxonomy): Eukaryota > Metazoa > Chordata > Mammalia > Chiroptera > Phyllostomidae > Macrotus > Macrotus californicus. The sequence goes on from VMDR010001742.1 coordinate 53,203, forward strand.
GCACATGCTTGGTATATGGGGATGACACTCTAACTAACTGAGCTACCCAGCCAGTGCCAATATAGTTTTAGACTTCAAAGAGCTCAGGGCAAAGTTTACATGCTAAGGCTTTAATGGGAGGCTCAATAAATAATTCTCAGGGCAACAAAATATATAGTTATGCAACAGAACCACTGGGGTCTATTGTCCACTGCTGATAACCATGACTCCCATGCCAGAGTCTTATGAAAAGGAAAGGAACTATTCAAGTTATACAGGTTTAGAATAATGGCAGAATTCTCCCATTAAATCCCATGCCCTTTAGAAACAAAAGCATCCACAAACTCATAATCCTGCCTCCCCTTGCCAAACCAGGCCAGTCAGAGGTACTGTCTCTCAGGAAAAGAAATAGAAGTCCACAGCTCAGGATCTGCCCCCACTCCCCCACCCTTACCATGCTGGGTACCACGCTGGCTACCACGCTGGCTACCACGCTGGCTCGGTTCAGCATTCCCAGCTTCTCCCAGTCACCCCTCCTCAGCCAGGCTCCTGCTCTTCATACAAAACCACATCCTCATTGTGGGCTGGTGGGGGTCTTTGTGCACCCTTTCAAACTGCATGGCCAAGACACCCTTCTCTGCTCCCAAGCCACATGGTTAAGAAGAAAGGCAGAAAGAGAGAGAACACCTCTCATAGCTGTCCTACTCTCTCTCCCACATGGTCCAGGGCTGTAACACAGCTGCTGCTCTTGTGTTTAAATCCTGGGGCATATCTTTCTCCATAACACATGTCCCCGCTTCCAGTTTTGCACCTTTACCAGTTGTCTCTTCCTTCACTACTACCAGAATGACCTTTATAAAATCCATATCTGACCATGGCATAATCCTGCTTAGACCATCTCCCTGTTTTCCTCAGGATGAACTCAAAGGTCTGACTTAACACACAGAGCCATACTTAACACTTTTCCCATAAGGAAACTATTTTAGAGTTATAACAAAGCACTTGCCAGTCCCTTAAACAATCTTCTTTTCTTATCTCTGAACCTTTTTTATTTATTTTTTTCTGAGAAAAGCTAACATCAAGAAAACTTTTCAATTGGATGGACCTAGAGGGCATTATGCTAAGTGAAGTATATCAGTCAGAGAAAGACAAATATGATATGATTTCACTTACAAGTGGAATCTAAAGTACAAAATAGCCCTGGCTGGGTAGTTCAGTTTGTTAGAGAGTTGCCCCAATATTACAAGTTTGTGGGTTTGATTACTGATCAGGGCACATATAAGAATCAAACAATGAATGCATAAATAAGTGGAACAATAAATCAATGTTTCTTTCTCTCTCTTTTTCTCTCTCTCTAAAATCAATAATTTTTAAAAAAAATTTAAAAAAGAAAATAGAAATCTTCTTAAAGCAATGTCACTTTTTTTAACTCTTTCCAAGTTATATGCCCCAAATCACAAAATCTATTATCCAAAATTACTTTTTATGGCTTACCAGTGGTTTTCAAAGCAAAGAATTGGAAATGACTTGCATAAGGGTTTAGGATCCAGTCATTAGATTAATCAGTATTTCCAAGGGTCCCTTTTTTAGTGGCCTCAAGGTTTTTACATTGGGACAATGCATCCTAGAAGCTGGCTGAGAAGGTAGCCATTTGTAAAATAGGAGAAGGAGGACTCTGAAAGGAGTGGTGGGCTCTCAAGTTTACCTGTTCTAGAAAACAATACACCATCAATTAGACCCATTGCTCTGAAATTTCTAGGAGGGCTAAGTTTGGTTGTGCCTAACATGTAACAATGCCCTGGGACCACAAGTAAAAGCAAAAGCCACAGTGCTGTGGGAGCCCAGTGTGTTACAACAGTGATTCTTCAGTTAGTCGGGTGGCAGTCATCAGTTGACTGTTGTACTTCAGACTTTTAAAAAGTCAGACTCAAAACAAACAAACAAATAAATAAATAAATAAATATCCTGTAGAAGAAAAGATGGAGCGTGTGCATCAGATCACAGAGAAGATGGTGGAAGGGATAGGATACCCAGCACGTGTCTGTTTGTTGATAGTAAGTTTTTGCTAGGCTAAGATGAGTTTGAGGCATGCTAAATTTTGATTCCATAAGCTGGAATCTGAATGTCTTGGGATAGATGTTGTGAAACGATGGACAACTGGTCCATCAGGACACACTTGTATTGAGACAACAGGGAGTAATCCAGGGTGGTTAAAAAGACAATAAAGAGGTGGGGGCTGAGTGTGATCAGAGGACTAGAGAGGAGCTGGGAAGCCACAGTGTGGGGAGAGAAAGGCAGAGCTACACTGGGACAACCCTGCTTCTTGTCCTCTCCTGCCAAGGAAGACATAAATGCAAAACACCTCTCAGCTCCACAGGCAGGGGCTATTTGAAATTTCACATCTGTAACTTAACAGCTGTATGACTTTGGGCAAGTTATTTTACCCAATTGCTGAATCTGTCCAGTCTGTAAAATGGACTGCAAATACTTTTGAGAGGCTTCCAGCGTGCTGGTAGCCTCTGTCATTCTCACCTGGATGGTAGTTACATTGCAAAAAAAGTCACAGAGCTGTATGTTTAAGATTTGTACATTTTCTTGTATGTACACTATACTATATAGTTCAATAAAAATACATACAAGAAATAAAATTAAAAAGAACATTCTTCTTCCAGGGTTGCTGTAAAGGTTCGATAAAATCATGTTTATAAAGTCTAGCACAGCCCTGGCCCGGTATCTCAGTTGGTTGGAGCATCCTCCAGATGCACTGGGATTGAGGATCGACCCCATGGAGGTACATACACATCATAGTCAACTAATACATGCATAGATGAGGGGGCAGCAGCGTGTTGATGTTTCTCTCTCTCAAATTAATAATAATAAAAGTCTAGGCCTTGGCTAGTGTGGCTTGGTGCATTGAGTGCTGGCCTGCGAACCAGAGGGTTCACCGGTTCAATTCCAGGTCTAGGGCACATGCCTGGGTTCCTGGCCAGGTCCCCAGTACGTAGGGGGTGGGCGAGAGAGGCAACCACACATTGATATTTCTCTCCCTCTTTCTCCCTCCCTTCCCCTCTCAATAAATGAATGAATACATAAGTAAATGTTTAGCACAGTGCCTGGTGCATAGATGTGTGGCTAGGGTCCACGGTCCAGACAGAAACCATGAACTTCTTCTCTCTTGGAGTCTATAGACCCAAGGTCTTCCTTTTTTTGGTCAGCCTTTGTGTTGCGGCTACTCTCTGGGCCTGTTTGATCAAATAAGGGGACCAGCTTAGGTATATTCTGAACCTAGCCAACCCGACTGTAAGGGGGACAGGAGTGAGAGTTCGATTACTGAATCAGGAGGGAGAACAGACACCAGAAAGAAGTGGCATTTGAGACTCCAGGCTCCTTCCTCTGGCAGCAGTTGTTCAACTGGCCTAGAGCGGAGCCGCTGCTGCGCGCAGTGCAATGTGGGCCAGCAAAGGCGCGGCTTGATTCGGCCCGCGGTGCCCGGCGGCGCAAGTTTCACTGGGCCCGCGCATTCTGCAAACCTTCGCTGTCAAGTTGTGTCTAAACTCCGACCAATCCGACGTTCAGCACCTGGAGAAAAAGATGGTGAAGATGCCTAGCCCTGGCTGCCACCCCCAATCTCCTTCTTGGGGGCAGGGGCGGGGACTACCACTGCGAGAGAGGCTGAACGCCTGGCCCTCGCCCCACCTCTGGGAGGAGCTTTTGCTAGATTTAAGCCAGATCTCTGCGTTCACCATCTGCCGACTTCCCTTGCAGCCCACCGATCCCGGAAGCTGAAGCCGATTGCACTGGTAGCAGGGCTCAGAACTGAGGCGAGATTATATCACCTTTTTCACTCTCAGTGCTCGTGGGAGGTGAGTTTCTCCTGCTGCTGCCACACCTTTCTTGTAGAGGAGTTGGCGTTGATCCTTCTTTCAAGAGGTTTCCGCTCCCGGGATAGAGTGGAGAGCGCAGGTTCTGGAGGAGGGCCAGACTTTGTTTCAGATTTGAACTCTTTCCTCTTAGTCGCTGTGTGGTCTTGAGTAAGTTCTCAGTTTCTCTGGACCTCTATTTCCACAGCGGTAAAATGAGCCCCTACATCAGAAATGCAGGGAGAATTAAGTGACATAAAGCTTCTAAAGAGCCGGGCATATATTAGATGCTCAGTAAGTTTTAGTTGCCATTTTCCATTTTGTTTGCTCACCAACGTGGTTTTTTCCCAGGAGATCAGACCTTTCTGAGGAATTGTAGAGATGCTCTTCAAAAGTGGCGGGAGGGGATAGAGTTGTTTACTTAGGCGGCTGCGTTGGATTTGGGATTCCTTTTCTGTTGCCCCAGAGCTGTTACCGTGAGACTAGAATCTGACTGTTCACCGCAAGGGGCTATCCTTAACTTCTCCCTTTCGCTTGAGCATACTCAGGTCTGCAGGACCTCCCTTAGAAGAGTCTTCATGGTTCTGATTGGGCCTGTAATTTTTCCCAAGGTCTCAGTTTCTTTGTTTTTGTTTTTTCTTTTTTGGGGGGTGGGGTACAGGAGTAATCTCAGTATCAAACTGTCTGGAGCCACTGGGATTTTTGCGGGGGGGAAGATGGTAAAGTTGTTTGGTATTTTCCAGGGATGCTTCTTCCCAAATTACTCAAGAAGTAAAGGAAGAAAGCAGTGGCTTTCTCAAATGCCTCTCCAGCTGTCAAGATCAACCCCCTTTGCCTCTGTGTGTGTATGTTTAGTGTGTGTTATGCATGTATGTGGCAGGCACTCTAGAAGAGAGGCATTCAGACAGATGACAGGCTCTGACATCAAGGAGTACCCAGATTTGTGGTGGAAATTTAAATAACAGGTAACTTCAGCTGTGTGCATAAGCTGTAAGCACATGGGAGGAGCCAGAAGCTTAAAGTGCTAGCTGAAGGATGAGCAGTAGTTGGCCAGGTAAGAGAGGGACTTTGGAGAGTGTACAGAGGCCTGGAATCAATTATGTGGTGACTGACTCTGCAAAGTCTAAAACATGGAGTCTGAAATGAGGAAAAATGAAGAATGTAGGATCCAGGTTATGAAGGGTATACTAAGGAATCTGGACTTTGTCCTGGGTAGGAGAGAACTGCTGGAAGAGCTTGAACTTGGGAATCACACGTTCAGATTTAGTTAATGGATTGTGGTGAGAGGGGCCACACTGGAAGGAGAGAGATCCTTAGTACTTATTTTTAGAGACAAGGGAACGGAGGGAGAAAGACAGGGAGAGAAACATCGATGTGAGAAACATCCATCAGTTGCCTCTTGTACGTGCCCTGACCAGGGAGCAAACCAGTGAGTGACCTTTTGCTTTGCAGGATAGTGCCCAACCGAGCCACACCTGTCAGGGCAGTACCTTTCTTTATATTTACAAGTTAAATATAAAGTTAGATCTATTAATATAAAATCCTATGTTAATAGGATTTTTAACCCGGCCAAAGACCAAATCTTGGTAACCATTACATATATAAGGTGGCTTTTTATGTTGGCTTCTTAGAAGTACAGGAGAAGATATATATTGCCATGTATAATGTGCACTTTATTGCCCAATTTTTAAATTTTTTTATCATCTTTATATTTTTTATCACAATTTGGTCCCCTTATACCTGCTTCCCCCCAGCAATCACCACCCTGTTGTCCATGTCCATGAGTCCTTTTTCTTTTTTGCCCAACCCTCTACCCCCTGACCCCCCGCCTAAATTGTTGAGGTAAAAATAAAAATGCACATTATACATGGGTAGTATTAAATCCGTATGTATATGTTTTTAATTCTTTTAATTATGCTTATACCTTAAAAATGTAACTCTAGAAAGCAATAACGATGCCTGTATGCAAAATAATACCCTGGAATACGATAATTGGATTTATTTCTAAATATAAATAAATAAATAATTAAATATAAAAATTAAAATGAAAGATTTTTTTCCTGAAAGTTTGGGCCAAAAACGTAGGGGTGTGTTATATACAGAAGCACATTATATGTGGCAAAATGTGGTACTCCCCTCTCCATCACCTGTCAAAATCATAATCTGATAATACTCAGAAATACCTTAAATTAACTGAAATACTTTATTTAGATAGCTTTTTAAAGACCCAATGGGCCCTGAAGGGTGTGGCTCAGTGGACTGAGCTCTGGCCTGCGAACCAAAAGGTTGCTGGTTTGATTCCCTGTCAGGGCACATGCCTAGGTTGGCAGCCAGGTCCCCAGTTGGGGGCTCCCACTGATGTTTCTCTGACACATCAATGTTTCTCGCCCTCTCTTTTTCCCTCCCTTTCCCTCTCTCTAAAAATAAATAAAACCTAATAATAATAATAATAAAGAACTAATGGATTATACTGTGGACATATTGTCAAGTATAGTTTTAGATATGCTGAGTTTCAGATACCTATAGAATACATTTATGGAGATGTACAGAGGGAGTTGAATATATAGAACTGGGTTGAGAAGAATCAGTGCTTAAGATGATAACTGAAGAAAAGACATGAGCTCCACTAGCGAGTGAAAGAGAATTAGGGATAGAACCCTGAGGGACACCAATGTTTATGAGAGACAGAGGAAAGGCCCATGCAGCTAGGGAACACGCATACAAATATTGCTTCCTCTTTCCCCTTGTTTTCTAGTTCCCTGCATCCAGCCAGCGACTATAGAGCCCTAACTGAGAAGGAAAGACTGAACCCCATTGAGAAAGAAGGTAGGTGCCAATTTAGGAATAATAAAACCTGACTCCTCATGCTACCCTCTTCCCCTCTCCCTATACACACCCAGTTTCTCTCTTTTATATCTAGAACCTCTGCCACCATAACAGGAGGTCCAATGAGGCAGTTCCTGATGAGTTCCAGGGCTAGGGCTGGAAAGCTGTTGTCTCAGGCAGAAGATGACTTTCTGTCTTAGGGAAAAACATCAGTCTTCTGCTGGGGCCCCTCCATTTCCTCCTTGGGAGCTCTTGTTCTTTGCAGATCTTTGTTAGGTTTTCCTACCTCCATGATCCCCTCCCCCACCCCCCCCAAGCCTCAGCCCTTTTGGTTTTCAGTTTCACCAACAAAAGAAAGGGAGAAGCAAGCATCAGGTTTCTTCTTCCTTTTTACCTTAGGCATGGTTTTTGTTCAGGCTCTCAGCCAAGGTGTGATTTCAGTGCCCTACATGCTGGAAAATCTAGGAGAGGCTAATAGGTTACTTGTTTGGGGATCAAGTCCAGGAAACCAGCCACAGACCCTGGTGGTAACTGGCTGGCTAGTTCTTCCTGTGAAGTCCAGACATGCTTGCCTGATCCCTGGGAAGTCTGGTAACAAAGAGTATTGCTTTCAGCAATCTTTGTGCTTTGTTTCGCAAATTGAACATTTTTGTTTCGACAGAAAGGAGTGGTCACCCTAACTGGTTATGTTACGCTATAAAATTGTTCCTGAGTCAGAAGTATTAAGAAAGACAATTTTGATGTGTAGGTTGTACGTACAACTTGCCTTATTACCTGTTCTACCATCATATCCATTTAAAAAATTTTATTTATTTATTCTTAGAGAGAGGGGAAGGGAAAGAGAAAGAGAGCAAGAGAAACATGGATAGGTTGCCTCTCACAAGCACACCGACCTGGGACAAGACCTGGGACCAGAACCTCAACCCAGGCATGTGCCCTGACGGGGAATCTAACCAGCAACCTTTCACTTTACGGGCCGATGTCCAACCAACTGAGCCACAACAGTCAAGGTTCTTTTTTTTTATTTTTATTTTTTAAGATTTTATTTATTTGTTTTTAGAGAGAAAGGAAGGGAGGGAAAAAGAAAGGGAGAGGCACATTGATTGGTTGCCTCTTGGGGACCTGGCCTGCAACCCAGGCATGTGCCCCAGCCCAGAATCAAACAGGTCACCGTTTGGTTTCCAGGACAATGGCTAACCCACTGAGCTACACTGGTCAGAGCTACCATAATATTCTTGATGTCTTTTCAGAACTTGGAAACCAAAGTTATATTTATAAAGGTATTGCTGACAATGAAACCAATCCTCAGGGAGTAGTATTTATAGTACTGATGAGGTCAAGGGAAAAGTTTTCTACCTTATTGGCTCTTGGGGGGAGCATTCTTTATCCTTTCCCTCTCGCTTGGATAACTCCTGTTCATTAAGACTTGACTCAGATGTCAGATTCAAGAAGCCGTCCTAGCCAGCTTACTGTTTCCCGCAGCACTTGTACAAATTTTGGTCACATTTCTTATGCATCGTGCCCATATTCTCTGTCCTGTTCCTCCTTCCTCCTCAGCAGACTATAAGCTCCAGGAGGGCAGGGACTCTATTTGAATATGTGAGTCTAGCACAAAGCCTGGAAAATTCATCATTTGTTGACTGAATGAGCATTCTTGGGCCATTTGGAGACTTCTGATTTTCAGAATTCTCCAAAGAGGGTTACTGCAGTTACCCACCTGCTTTTGTTCCATTGGAAACTTTCTTACATCTGAATTTTATTGCTTCCTACTGCACTGAAGTCCTGTGTCTAGCTCCCCTTCCAGGAAAGTCTTTCCCCATTGACTCTAGGGAAAATCTAACTCATTCTTAAAAACAAATGTCATTATTCCCTGGTTCTTGCCCTACAAAAGGCACTTGTTTTCTGTAGCAAATTATGTGTGTTTACTGTCAGTACATGTATTTTATAGGTCTGTCTGTACCTGCCTTTTCCTTGCCTTTTTCTACTAGCTCCTTCTTGGATCCATGGCTCTGCCACTTCTTAGCTGTTGAATTGGGGCAAATGTCTTGACCTCTCTTAGCTGGTTTTCTCATCTAAAAGATGGTATACTTCTCACCCTGGCTGGTGTGGTTCAGTGGATTTGAGCACCAGCCTGCGAACCGAAAGGTCGCCGGTTCTATTCCCCATCAGGGCATCTGCCTGAGCTGCAGGCCAGGTCCCCAGCTGGGGGTGTGAGAGAGGCAACCCATCGATATTTCTCTCGCACAAAGATGTTTTTCTCCCACTCTTCCTCCCTCCCTTCCTGTCTCTAAAAATAAATAAATGAAATCTTTAGAAGATGGTATACTTCCCTCGTAAGAGCCCACTGAGGCCTCCCAGCATGGTGTTCCTCCGGAATGAGCACAAGGAGTTCCTCTGTGAGAGGAATTCAGAGTCTCTGTATGTAGTTCTGACAATCTCCTGGGAATGTTTGTCTCAGCCTCAGGGAACTGACCCTTTCCTGAGCCTGTTCTGTCACCTGGTCTCACATTGACTCATAATGGCCTTCGTCTGTCTTACACCAGCTTGAGTCCTTATGTAGTCAAGACTGAGTACTTTTGGGAAGCCACCCTGCCTTTGATTTTAGGTATTGGAGCTTTTTAACACAGACCTTTAGCCTGGTGGAAGGAAGGCCAGCCAGGCTGGTGGTTGGTTAGTGTTTGTCCAGGAGCTACTGGCTATGGTTGCTTCTGGGCACTCTGTCTGAGCTGCCTCTGCTCACAGGCACATACACGCAACTGCATATTTGTTCTCTTGTCACCTCTGTGCCCCCTTTGTCACCCATGTGTTACAGGAGCCTGGACCAGTGGGCAGCTGAAGTCCAAGCAGCAGCACTGATCCCCACACCATTCTCTTCCCATTTATGTTTCAGGCGGCAATGGCAGCCTCCTGTGTTGTCCTGCACACTGGGCAGAAGATGCCTCTGATTGGACTGGGTACCTGGAAGAGCAATCCTGGCGAAGTGAGACATGGGGGAAGATGAGAAGGGCTTCTTGCATGTCTGCTAGGGAGGAAGCAGTATTTAGGAAATAGTCCCTGCATTTTCCCTAGCAGCCCCACCCCTGTACTCCACTTAAGGTGGGATGAGCCCGTAGGGCACTCGAAGAAAGCAGGGAAGAAGGAACTAACAAAGTGCCCTTGACTTCCCCAGCTGACACAGAGGAGGGGCTGAGGGGGTCAGCAGGGCCAAGGGTATAGGAAGGAACCCTTTCCCTAACTGGATCTATACTGAGTCCTGTGCAGACGTGGGACCCCTCTATGCCTGGCCCTTTGCTGACCTTATCACCCTGTGCTGTGATCATGTCTCCTGCCCCATGCTGAGCTCCTGAAGGCGGGGCCTCTCTTACTAGTGCTCATTCCAGAGGTAGGCACACAGTAGCTGTCCGGGATTGAAGAATAACTAGGTTAAGTATATAGACCAAGGGTTAGCAAACATTTTCTTAAAGAACCAGATGGTTAATAATTTAGATTTTGCTGGACAAGTTGCAAAATAGAGGTGATTATGTACTTGTGTAACCATTTAAAAATATAAAAATTGTTCTTAGCTCAAGGGCTGGAAAACACAAATGGTGGCTGCGAGCTGGAGTTTAATGACCCCTCATGTACACCCTTCCAGCCTTGGGGATCGTGGGAATGGACGCCTGTTTCCCCGGGGGTGACAACCAGAGATTCAGCATCCACCTAAAGTGGGGCATCTCCCCAGTGCTTTGTCATTCTTCCTTGGACACCTGAGTCAGAGTTTAGAGAAATTTGGGGATTAAGTTTGGGAGGGACCCAGGCGGCGAGAACAGACTCTGGGATTTTGGCTAGTGTTTGTGGTGTGGTTGGATGAAATAGGGATGAAAGGGGAAAGGGTTGGACTGCCTCTTTCCACTTTGATTTCCATCCTACAGCTGCTTACGACTCTGGAGCCGGGGTCTTTGTGCTCCAGGCAGGCACTGACATGGCCCAGGACTAGTCTAGGAGCTAGATGAAGGCAAGGGTGGAGTTCAGCGCCAGGGCCAAGAAGGTGGGGAGGGAAGGATGGTACATCAGGGGTAGGGTCAGGGGTGGTGGAATATGTCCAGATAGTAAGAACTGCACCTAGATGGGGATATTGACTGGCACAGGCCTGGCACCTTCTGATGCCATGTTTTTAAGTCGGGTTTTTAGACATAAATTGATGTGTCCTCCTACTTGGTACCTGCTTTTTTCTCTCCCGATAGTGGCTCTGGGCCCAGCTTCCATCTCACTTCTCTACCTTCCTAATTTCCCTCCACTCTACCTCTTCTGCTTGCCTGATCCCCCAAACCTTGCTTGGTCTGCATGGTTCCTTGCGGGTCTCTGAATGGCCTTGGCCTAGGAATTATTTACTTGTGTTATCGTGTTTCTCTAACTAGCACCTCAGGGCTGGGGGCCTGTCTCCATGACCTATACTTTTGTCCTCTGTCAAAGTGTCCATCTTCTGAGCATGTAGCTGGGAGCACGTTGTTGGTTTTTTGCTGGGCTCCACTGAGACTTTGGGTGGAAAGGAACCTTGAGGGTTAGTGGGATGGGGACAAAGGGTTTGAGGCTTCTGGTCCCATAGACCAGAACCATATTCTGTCGTCATACCCCCACTGCATAGGTGACGGCAGTGGTATGTTCCTGCACCCCTCCACACATCAGTGACCCTCAGAAGGGCAGTTTATGGCTCAGACCAACAGAGCTGCAACCCTCTGCTCTCTCACCTGGCAGGTAAAAGCAGCTATTAAGTATGCCCTGAGTGTAGGCTACCGCCACATTGACTGTGCTGCTATCTATGGCAATGAGACTGAGATTGGGGAGGCCCTGAAGGAGAACGTGGGACCCGGCAAGGTGAGGACTGGGGCTGCACAGGGATGGGGTGAGGGATCCTAGGGGCTGGGGCCTGGCTAGAGGGGTCTGGCATCAGTTCCCTTCTCTTTCCTCTCCCAGAGGTGAGGGTGGGTGAGACTGGGTGCCCTCTGTTCTTGTCATTATGGGCCCTGCCCCCTGCACCAGGCGGTGTCTCGGGAGGAGCTGTTTGTGACTTCCAAGCTATGGAACACTAAGCACCACCCCGAGGATGTGGAACCTGCCCTCCGGAAGACACTGGCTGACCTCCAGCTGGAGTATTTGGACCTGTACCTGATACACTGGCCTTATGCCTTTGAGTGAGCTTTGCCCGGGTCTTTATCCAGGGAACTGGTGACTGGGGAGTCATGTCAGTAACTTATCGTAAACCACAGGAGCAGAGCAGGATAGGAACACTCATCTGTGTGGCACGCTAAAGAGCTTGGTTGGCGTGGGAACTCAGTCCACTACAGAAAAAGAAGCATAGCTTCACATGGGATATATCCTAGGGTGTGCATGAGTACTCCCTCCTGTTCCCTCTATTCATTCAGGAAAGGTACTAGCTTCTGCTGAAGTAGGCCCTGGGTTGAAGTAAATAATAAGTTCCAGAAGAGGGTATGAGAGGAGCCTGCCATCAGCTCTGTGCCTTGTGCCAGAATGCAGCTGCAACAGCATGCAACTCCTTGAGGAGAAAGGCATTAAGGAAGACTTCTCATTCTTGGCCCTTTGCCCTTTCTGGGTTTGGAGTATGGGTCATGGAGGGGCTGGATGGGCAGGTAAGGCAAAAGCCTGGCATTTGCACCCATACTTGAGGGGCTGTCTTTCACTCAGGCGGGGAGATGACCCTTTCCCTAAGAATGCTGATGGGACTATCCGCTATGACTTCATTGACTACAAGGAGACCTGGAAGGCTATGGAGGCACTGGTGGCCAAGGGGTTGGTGCGGGCACTGGGCTTGTCCAACTTCAGCAGTCGGCAGATTGATGATCTGCTCAGTGTGGCCTCTCTGCGCCCAGCTGTCCTGCAGGTGAGCATAGCACAGTAGGTCAGTTATTTGGGGGTGTGTATGTGCAAGAGCATGAGTGAACAGATGATAGGTCTACTTCATGGAGATGGCTAGCAAATTGTCAGAAATATTGGTGCAGGATTCCTCTGCATAAAGGCATCAAGGTGTGGGATAAGAATGAAATGGACAGTGAAATCAGAGTGAGAAAAGTGGGCAGAAGGGAAGTTGGAGGGTGGTCGGGATGGCATGTCTGGGTGCAGCCAGGCAAGCTACATGTGGCTACTCCATGGTGATGGGTTGTTTCTTGGCTCAGGTGGAATGCCACCCATATCTGGCTCAGAACAAGCTGATTGCTCACTGCCAAGCACGTGGCTTGAAGGTGACAGCTTACAGCCCACTGGGCTCCTCTGATCGTGCTTGGCGTAATCCTGATGAGCCTGTCCTGCTTGAGGAACCGGTGGTCCTGGCACTGGCTAAAAAGTATGGCCGATCTCCAGCCCAGATTTTGCTCAGGTACAGGCAGTCTTGGGGAAAGGAGTTTGGGTCAGGGAAAGGGCTTCTGAGTTGGGAGGCAGGGGTTTAGGGGCTTCTTACCTAAGTGCCTGGATGAGTCTGAGACTCTCGCCATGTGATCTGGGGAAGGCCACTCTGAAGCACGTTCCCCATTCCAGTGGGGCTCAGGGCCTGCAGGAGCTTAAAGAAGGCAGCAGAGAAGAAAAAACAACGCTTATGAGTACTGACTCCTCTTCTTCATCTACCTCAACCCCTCACCTTAGGTGGCAGGTCCAGCGGGAAGTGATCTCCATCCCCAAGAGTATCACACCTTCTCGTATCCTTGAGAACATCAAGGTACTTGGTGATGGGGCCCACAGGGACATAGTCTGGCCTTGATTCTGCCTGGCTAAGAAGTCAGTGTTCTGGAATCCTGACTTCCATTCACAAAGTTGGCTTTCCTGACTCCCTACTCCCCATCCCTAGGTTTTTGACTTCACCTTTACCCCAGAAGAAATGAAGCAGCTAGATTCCCTGAACAAAAATTGGCGATACATCGTGCCCCTGCTTACGGTGAGTATGTTTCACCCCCCAGAGTCAGTGAGTGTTAGATTTGGAGCAGGATTCTGGCCCAAGTCTGACCTTAACCTTGCTCGTCAGAGAGAGGCAGAATAGTGGTGTTGGTAGGATTGCTGTCCTGGACACAGTGGGCTCTTTTTATTCAGCTGGGGAAAGTAGTGTGGCTCAAGGATAAGGCATATATATAGCCTGTGAATCCCAGTCCTGCTTTTCTGTATCTTGTAGGCTAGAACGTTACTTAACTTCTCCAAGCCTTAGCTTCCAGTTCATGACACATAGAAAAATCTCAGTAAATGATATAAATGAAGGGAGCCTACAAGGCATTCTCAACCTTTTTAGAGAGTTTGAGGTTGGATGGAAGCCTGTTGCACATAAGAAAACAGAGAGTTCCTTTCCAGCTGACACTGCAACTTTATGTACCAGGCTGTGGGTTTGATGGGAATGCTATTGATACTCTGGCATTCCCTGAGGCTGGGCCCCTGTCACTGCCATCTGGTGTCATGCTGAACATAAGTGAGGTTCAGGAAGTTTTGGGGAAAGATGTCTGGTGTCTTTGAAATATTAACTCCTAATGGGGTCTTATGCCTCTCTGTTTCCAGGTGGATGGGAAGAAGGTCCCAAGAGATGCTGGGCACCCTTTGTACCCATTTAACGACCCATACTGAAACCACAGCTTCCTTTCCAGCTCTCCAGCTACCGTGTTCTGTCATCACCAGAAAGCGAGCTAATAAAGTCTTTGGAATATTATTGTCTTATTTGTCTGGTCGGACCTGGGATGAAAACTGTTTCCCTTAGGGATGCTCGATACTACCTGCCTTGAGCCAGAACTCCTTTCTTGGTTCTGGAGGAACTAGGATGGAACTGAATCCCATTTCAGCTTTTCTGAATTAGGTACATTAGTGGACTGGCGCCATCTACTGGCAGCTGTACAAACTGCATTCTGCTGCGACGAAGCTGCCCCTAGTTTTCTTTCTGAGAATTCAAAAAATTGGTCACCTCAGTACTTGATAACATGGCAATGAGAGTCCTTTGCACTGCTGGGCCTGAGTCTTGAGTTCCCACCCCATCCCGTATCCTGGTCAGAGCCCAGGCTTAGGAATATGAAGAGCCAAACAATCTTAATAGCTTTCAATATCAGAAAAGGGGACAGGCCCTGGCTGGTGTGGCTCAGTGGATTGAGCACGGGCCTGTGAACCAAAGGGTCGTTGGTTCGATTCCCAGTCAGGGCACATGCCTGGGTTGCCAGCGAGGTCCCCAGCAGGGGGTATGTGAGAGGCAACAGCACATTGATGTTTAAAAAGAAAAAGGGACAGGAGCTTTTTCTTTCAGACACCACCCTCTGGGTGCAGAGGCTACCTGAAGGAGACAGACTGAGCCTCAAAGCTTGTCCCTCTGTACCTGAGGTTCTATCTTAAATACTTAATAGTCCCATTAGAGGCCACTGAGATTTTAGGAGGGTTTTTTGAAAATCCCTCTAAACTTCAGTCACATAGAACTCATTTTAATTTTCCAATCAAACCACTATTCTTCACTGAACAAATATTTATTGTGTACTTTTATGGGTTAGGCACAATACCAGACCCTGGGGGTGTAGCTATAACCAAGGTGCATGGGTCCTTATAGTCTACTTGAGACAGCCTTCAATGTAATTGCATAATTAATTAGTTGGAAGAAGTGCTATGAAAAAGTGCAGAGTGAGAAGCCTATTGTGTTAATCAGCTGATTTTGAAGGGTAAATAGGGATTAATTGATTAAATTAGGTGAAGTAGGAATGGTGTTCCATACAAACTGGGTAGCTTGAGGGAAAAGCATTGAAATTGGAAGAAGCTGTGGGAAAACCTAACGAAGGCTTGTGTGACAATCTGAAAGTGAGTGAAGGTGGAATGACACAAACCACTGGAGCTAGGCAGGGCGCCGGTGACTGAGGGTCTAGGAGACCGGGTTAAGATTTGGGTTTTTTTTTAAATCTTGAATGCAATGGAAGAGTTTGAGCGAATGAGTTTACAATTTATGTCTTAGACACAGCCCTGGTGCAGTGGCTTAGGGGGCTAAGTCGATGGAGGCAAGTTGGAACTTAGTCTTCTGTCTTTGGTCCTTTCTACCTGGAATATTCTACCCCTTGGCCCATACAGGCTAACACCTATTACTTAAATGTTCAGTTTAGCTGTCACTTCTCTAGGACATCTTTCCTGACCTCACCCTTCCCAGGTGGCTTACTATGTGATTCCATAGCTCCCTCACACTTTCATGATCCACAATTCCACAGTTATTTTTAAGATTTTATTCACTTATTTTTAGAGAGAGGGGAAGGGAAGGAAAAGGGAGAGAAAAATCGATGTGTGAGAAAAACTGATTGGTTGCCTCTTGCACACCGCCAACCTGGGACCTGGTCCACAACTCAGGCATGTGCCCTGACTGGGAATTGAACTGGTGACACTTTGGTTTGAGGGACAACACCCAACCCACTGAGACACACCAGTTAGGTCTCCACAGTTATGAGGTAGTTTGAGTATGATGTGTATTAGTTTGCTGGGCTGCTGGAACAGTATCACAGAATGGGTGGCTTAAACAACAGAAAATTTACTTTCTCACAGCTCTGGAAGCTAGCAGTGATGATCAAGGTGTTAGCTGACTTGGTTCCTTCTGAGGAACATGAAAAAAGGATCTGTCCTAGGTCCCTCTCCTTAGCTTGTGCATTGCCATCTTCTCCCTGGGTCTTACATTGTCTTCTAAATGCATCTGGAAACGACACCAGTCTTACTGGAATAAGGCAAATTCTAATGACCTTATTTTAACCTAATTACTTCTTTAAAGGCCCTGTCTCCAAAAATAGTCACATTCTCAGGACTGGGGCTTAGAACTTAAGCATATAAATTTGAGTGGGGAGGACAATTCAGCCCATATAAGGAAGCAAAAGTGATAAGAAATTATTCATTAGCCTTGGCTGGTGTGGCTCAGTGGATTGAGCGCCAGCCTGCAAACTGAAAGGTCACAGGTTTGATTCCCACTCAGGACACATGTCTGGGTTGCAGGCCAGGCCCTCAGTTGGGAGCATGCGGCCAATCGATGCATCTCTTGAACATTGGCTTTTCCCTCCTTCTCTTTCTCCCTTCCTTCCTCTCTCTCTAAAAATAAATAAATAAAATCTTTTTAAAAAAGAAATTATTCACTAATAAACTGGCTACTTAAAAATGATTCTTGATTCAAACATCTCACCCTGATTAACAGCATTTCTCTATTGACATCTTTGTCTAAGTACTGGACAGTACAGTACACATTCACTGCAAAGTGAAATTGAAAATCTTAGAAGAGATACAGTACTTTATGAAGAATTAAAGTGATTTGGGGGAACTTCACACACTTCACCAAAGACATTGAAAATGAGCATCTGACAGTTAAGAAAATCAAAGGAAAAGACCTTAGACTTCAAAAGAAGGTATTTGGAATATCAAAGTATTAAGGAAGGCCTTTGGGAACACTATGAGTATTTTTGCAAAAAGGATTATTTTCTTTCCTTTTTTAAGATTCTATGTATTTATTTTTAGACAGAGAAGGGAGGGAGAAAGAGAGGGCAAGAAACCTCAATGTGTGGTTGCCTCTCGCATGCCCCCTACTGGGGAACTGGACAGCCACCCACGCAGGTGCCCTGACTGGGAATCAAGCCAGCGACCCTTTGGTTCCCAGGCCTGCACTCAGTCCACTGAGCTGCACCAGCCAAGGCAACAAGGATTCTTTATATGATTATTGTTTTGAATAAAAGATCACAGGCTCAGAATTTTAAAATGAGATTTGTTTTCTAAGACTACATTCCAGAATGAGGAGAATACTCACCAGCCAAAAGCTAGCACCACCACATTACAGTTCATCGCATCAAAATTCTTTATACACAAGTACAATCCAAGACCCCTTTCAGAAACTGTCTTGTAAAAACAAGAAAGAAAGAGAGAAACTGTCTTCCAGTCTGCAAGGGAGGAAGGGGCTGTCTCACACTCAAGTAGAGAATGAGACCTTCTGACATTCTTCAAGGGAAAGATTTTGAACCTGTAGTCAAAGGTTGGCAAACTTAAAAAAGGATGCTTAAGGAGGGGGACTGATAACAAATTGGGTTGGCCAAAAAGTTTGTTTTTTTCCATAAGATGGCTCTAGGAGCTCTTGGTTGTCTTTAATTTCACTGAAATAGTTTTGTTAGATTGTATTGTGACAGCTGTCATATCAGTGTGCACTTAAAAAAACATCAAAATTGGTGAAGTTTTATGTAGCCATTTTAATATTGAAGATGGAAGAAATTATATAACATTTCTGGCAGATTATTTTTTATTACTTCAAGAAAGTTAAAAACGTAACTGAAATGCAAAAAAAGATTTGTGCAGTGTATGGAGAAGGTGCTGTGACTGATTGAATACGTCAAAACTGGTTTGTGTAGTTTCGTGCTAGAGATTTCTAGCTGGATGATGCTCCACAATCAGGTAGGCCAGTTGAAGTTGATAGCAATCAAATAGAAACATCAATTGAGAACAATCAATGTTATACCATGCAGGAGACAGCAAACATACTCAAAATATCCAAATCAATGACGTTGTTGTGGAAAATGAAAAATGTGTCTTTTATTTTATGGAAAGAGCTAAACGAACTTATAAGCCAACCCAACACATTTTAAAGAAGTCACAGTATTTGTTCAGGAAAATATGATTTATGAAGGAATTCTGTTTCTGAAATGATGACAAGCAATGCTTAAATTTTTATTGATTGATTTTTAGAGAGTGAGAGAAAGGAGAAAGGGAGAGAAAAAGAGAGAGAAACACCGATTTGTTGTTCCACTTATTTATGCATTCATTGGTTGGTTCTTGTATGTGTCCTGACCCAGGATTGAACGTGCAACCTTGGTGTATCAGGACAATGCTCTAACCAACTGAGCTACTTGGCCAGGGTTGCTCTATATTTTTTAAAGCAAAGTATAGTTAACATACAGTATTACAATAGTTTCAGATGTACAACAGTTATTCAACATTTATACACCTTAATGAGTGATGACCACAGTAAGTCTAATAACTGTTACTGTACAAAGTTATTACAATATTATTGACCATATTCCCTATGCTATACATTACATCCCCATGAGTTACTTTAGAACTGAAAGTTTGTACCTCTTAGCAATGAACTATATTCTTTATGCTCATTGTTCCATCAGCTTGAAATTCAGAGTGAGGATGATTAATCTTTTATTTCTCTCTTCTCTCTTGATTTCTACCATATCTTCTTTATGTTTTTCCCTCTTGTTGAGATTTCTCTATTGCTCTTTTCCTCAGTTCATGAGTTCAATTCTTAGGTATTTAAAAAAAAATTGTTTCCTGGTAAAATTTTTAAAGAGCTGGACTTCTTCATCTAAATACAACTTTATCTGGCCCTGGCTGGTGAAGTGCTAATGCTGGAGCAGTAAGGAAAGGGCCTACGCTCTTAGCAAATGTTAGACTAAAAAGCTGAAGTTGAGCCCTGGCAGTTGAAGCTCAGTGGATTGAGCACCGGCCTTGGAACTAAAAGGTCACCAGTCAAGACACATACCTGGACTGGTCTGGGAACCAAAGTGTGGACACATAACTGGGTTGCGGGCCAGGTCCCCATTTGGGGGTGTATGAGAGGCAGCTGACTGATGTATCGCTAACATCTCCCTCTTTTCTCTCTCCCTTCCCCTCTCTCTGAAGGTAAATTTTTTAAAAAATCTTAAAAAAAAAAAAAATAGCTTTACCCTGGCTGGCATAGCTTAGTGGATTGAGAGCAGGACTGTGAACCAAAGGGTTGCTGGTTCGATTCCTAGTCAAGGCACATGCCTGGGTTGCAGGGTTGCAGGCCGGGTCCCCAGTGGGGGCTGCACGAGAGGCAACCACACATTGATGTTTCTCTCCCTCTCTTTCTCCTTCCCTTCCTCTCTCTAAAAATAAATAAATAAAATCTTTGAAAAAAATGCTGTGATAAAATTTGAGTAGTATTTAAAAAAAATAGCTTTATCTGTGTCCTATAAATTTTGACATGTAGTGTATTTATTATCACTCACTTCTAAGTATTTAACTTCCTTCATGATTTCTTTAAACCCAAGGGCAATTTATAGTGTTATTTATACTATATCTAAAAGTTAATTTGCAATGCAATAAAGCTTTGTGGTTGGAGAAGACAGTGATATGATAATGATAATGATTTTTTGGAGTTTATTTAGGCTTTCTTTGAGGCCTAATATATGGTCCATTTTTGTAAATGATCTAAGATGTTTGAACATAATACATATTTGCTGTTTTTTGTATATAGATTTCTATATATATGTAGTCACTTAAGCATACTAATAATGTCTTCAGTATTTCTGATTACTTTTTGTTATAATTATTTCCTAATGATATGCATTAAAAATTTCAGCTACATCTCTTTCACCTTCTTCCCCTACACCTTCTTCCCTGTTTCCTTTCCTCAGGCACACACCTTTGCCTTTCTGTCTCCTAAGCTCCAGGGACCCTTTTGCTGCCTCTGTTCCTCATTTTCTGAGTCCACACAGCCCAGCTGGCTCACTTCCTCTACCTCTGCTAAAAAAAAAAATTAAAAATAAAAAAATTCAGCTACAGCCCTGACCTGATAGCTCAGTTAGTTAGAGCATCATCCTGATAAGCCAAGGTTGCAGTTTTGATCCCTGGTCAGGGCACATATTAGGACCAACCAATGAATGTATAAATAAATTAAGTGGAACAACACATTGATATTTCTGTCTGTCCCCCTTCCTCTCTCTCCAAAATCAATCAATAAAAAATACTTACAAAATTTCGGTTACAACTGTCAATTTACCTCTATTTCTTTTGCAATTCTGATAATTCTTGCTTGATAAATTGTAGATATATCTAAGCAGTTTATTTGTCATATATAACATTTTTAGAGTCAGCAGCCCAGAACTGGTATAGTGAGTCTGTGATGCTAGGAATCTAAGCTTCTTCTGTCTTACTCCTTTGTCATTCCTGGAGTATTACCCTGATCGACATGGTCCAAGAGAGCTCACCACCGTGTCTTCTGAAAGACAAGTGCCTTCCCTTTGGTGTCTCTACATGGAAGTAGCACTCATTGCTTCTGTTCATTTTCCATTGACTAGAATGTCATCATGTGAGCATTTTTAGCTCGAAGGGACATTGACAATTTTGGTTTTTATTTTGGTGGCTGTGCACTAACATAAATACAGAAATAATTAAAAATCAGGATTCTAGCTGGGTTCTATTACCACAATAGAAGGGAAAAATAGATATTGGGAAATAACTCTCTCACAAGGGCTCGACATCCTGTATGTAGTCATTCATTTACTCCCTTTCTTTTCTACATCCTTCTTCTAACCTCAACACTCACTCAGTTCAACATTCTTTTGTTCTTCCCTCGCCAGGAAACAAACTTCTAGTCTTCTATTGTCTTGGGGGAGAAGACTTAGAAGGTCTAATTTCTTCTTAACAATTTTCAACCTAACCTACCTTTTCAGCCCTATCTTCATCCCCTACTCCTTAGAGGTACCTGGCACAACAAAGTTTTGAGTCTTTTGTGGTTTTTGTATTGTCAGTGTGGTTGCTTCATGGCTTTCCTTATTGAGATTCTCTTTTCTTAATCTGCTAGGTTAGTTACTTCTTGTCCATCTCTTTTCCAGCTTTTAAAATTGTGTTGCTGTTGCTTCTTCTCCCATCCTCTTTGATCTTGTGAGCTTACCTTAAAATTATTCCTTTATTGTTATGTAGACAAGTTTCAGACAGGAATAGGATAAAGGTATATGTTGAACTCACCATGTTAACTGGAAGTCCTCTCAAAATCTTGTTATAATTTTAATTTCCCCACAAAGATAAAGTTCCATTTACCCTCATTACTTGCTATGAAGTAACTGGTATCCATTTTTTAAAAATTTTTATTCACTTATTTTTAGAGAGAGGGGAGGGGACGGAGAAAGAGAGGAACTGAAACATGCATATGAGAGAGAAACATGGATTGGTTGCCTCTTGAACATGTCCCAACCCGGGACGACACCTGCAACCCAGGCATGTGCCCTGATCAGGAATTGAACCATTCTAAAGAACAGAAAGAAGACCAGTATGGTAAGAATATGGTTAAGGAAGGGGAGTAGTATGAGATGAATTTGGAGAGGTGAATGGAGCCAGAACATGTAGGACCTTGTAGGCAATGATAAGGAGCTTAAAATTTCTTCTAAGAGCAATGGAAAGCTATTCAAGGATAGCAACATAATTTGATCTACATTATAAAAATATTTTTCTGGTCCTGATCAGAAAAAGTGGCTCAGGTGGTTGGGCATTGTCCCACAAAGCAAAAAGTCACTGGTTAGATTCCGATCAGGGTACATGCCTGGGTTGCTGGCCTGGGGTGCATGCAAGGGCAACGGATTGATGTTTCTCTCCCTCTTTTTCCCTCCCTTCCCCTCTCTCTAAAATTAAATAAATATTTAAACAATATTTTTCTAGATAAGGTTAAGCAGAGACCAGAGGCTATAGTAGTACAGGCAAGATGGTGGCGGCTAGGCTTGGATCAAAGTGGTGGTAGTAGGACTGAGAGAAGTGAATGGATTTAAAATTTATTTTAAAATATTTTTCAGCCCTGGCTAGTGTGGCTCAGTGGATCGCGCGCTGGCCTGCGAAGCAAAGGGTCACTGGTTTGATTCCCAGGCAGGGTACATGCCCGGGTTGCAGGCCAGGTCCCCAGTAGGGGATGCGTGAGAGGCAACCACACATTGATATTTCTCTCCCTCTCTTTCTCTTTCTCCTTCCCCTCCCCTGTCTAAATATAAATAAATAAAAATATGTATATTTTTCATACGACTGACTTCCTCAAAGGCAGAGGTGATGTCTTTATCCTCAGGACCTAGTACAAAGCTTTGCACATCATAATTGCTCAGTGAATATTATTTTAATGATGCATGGGTCACACAATTTGCTGGACTGGGTTTCCCAGGCCTTATCCCTTGCTGCGAGGACTCTGGATAGATTTCTCCCCATTCCCCGACCCCAACCCTCCCTCCAGTCACCACATTATCACTGTGGTAGCACGAGCCAGGCACAATGCTTATTGTTGAAGCAAGCATTATTACCTTTGATTCTCACAATATCCTTAAGGGGTGTATAATAATATTGTTCTCATTTTACATTTAATCTAAAACGTTACATGACTTGGCTCAGGTCACCCAGCTAATAACGGAGGAGCCCACGTCTGCTTGTCCACAGGAATTGGCATTTTCAGGTTCAGCTCTGTACTCCCAAAGATTTCACCCTGCCTAAGCCTTGACAGACTGAAATGAGAATCCTCTCCAGGAATCTTTACCAGTATGCCTGAATCTGGATGTAAATAAAATCCTATTCTGATCAATTTAGGCAAGGCCATGGTGGAATGCAATAGATCATGTTCCAGGTGTGGGGAAGTGCAACCATTTCAGCCTGCCAATTATCTTCCACTCAGATGCAGGAAATGAGGAACACTGCTTTCCATAACCGACTCAGCTTGTAATTTTCTGAGCAAGTGACACCTTTCCTAAACCTTGGTTTCTGATTCTACCAAATGGGGTAGAACACACCGATCCGACTAGTAGCGTTAAGATTAAATAAGACTGCTAATAGCTTAAAGTGTCTAAGTACAGTACCTTCGCACCTAGTAGGCAAATATTCATAGCAATGAGTGGAGGGGAGAGAGCTGGGAAATACTAAGTTAGTCAGATTTGGAGTCTGGGTAGGACCTAAGAGGATGGCGTCAGGGGATTGGGCCACCTGAAGAGGGCGTGTCCAGGGGGCGGAGCCAGCAGCGTACCGCCACAGAACTGAGCTTTGAATCAAGCGCGGTAGTTTCAGCGGTAGCCAATCCTAAAATAGCATTTCCTTCGGTCAGTTGTTGAGGCTCACAGCCACGCGTCTCTTACCGATAGCAGTTCTAGCCGTTGTTACTGTGCCCGTGCTCGGCTGTTGTGTGTCCACCCGTTACGACAATCTCCCAGATTATCCAGGCCGGAAACAGACTCTATTCTTCGCTCCAAACATGCAGAGCAGCACCAGCTTCCCTTTCTCTGGAAGCTGCTGGCTGACTCCCAGTCAAGAGTTGTAGTAACAAGATTCCAGTTCTAATGCGACTTGCTAGAGACGGTGGAAGTTGCTTTTTTGGGGGAAAGCAGACCACAGAGGAAAAGTACCCCGCAGAGTCAGAATCTAGCGAGAGGGTGTCCTGGGACAAGACTGGGCTGAATTCTGGCCCTTTAAACCAGAGGGGGAGGATCCGGAAGTGGATGGGCGGGGCGAAGGGCCCTGATATATAAGAGGGCCGAGGCGCGCGGGGTCTCCAATCTGCCATTTTCTGTCCCTGTGTAAGTCTTTGGCTTGCCAAATTCCCTGTTTTCTCACAGAGTGTATTCCGTCCGCTGGCCCACCACCTCAGGGGAACGATGGACGCAGAGTCCACAGCCACTGCCGCCATCGCTGCGGAGCTGGTTTCTGCCGACAAGTAAGCGGGACTACGGAGAGCTTGAGGCACTGGCCAGTCCGCGGGGAGGGGGTGGCCGACTGGGGCTTCCCGGGAGGGGAGTTCGGTGGGTTGGAAGATTTGCCTCCCAATACATAACCGTCGCTGTTCGGGGAGGCCTGGACACTGGAGAAGCCCACCCCTTGCCCAGATCCTCGCGCATTAGCAGTTACGCCGGTTGGCTGGCGCCCCCTGCCCCGCTTTTCGCGGCCGCCATCTTGCCGGGGGCATCGGCCGCTGCTGTCTCCATCGCCAGCCCCTTTTCTTCCTCCCTCGGTCCGGGGCTGTCGGCGGGGAGGTGGGGCCTTAGCGCGCCTGCGTGCCCTCACGCCCCTACTTTGCCCGCACTCTTGGCTCGCGACTTCAATAGTATGCCCAGACAACCTGAGAAAATAACCAATAGAGATTTGGCGCCAAAAAAAAAGCAAAGCCCTGCAGGACAGCATGGACCCGTGGGGTCCAGGGTGGGCGGGGCCTCGGGGGCGGGATCTTGCGCTTGTGTTAGCTTGCCTTCGCTGGGTCTGGGGCAGGGGGGCGGGGCCTCGAGGAGGCGGGAAAACTTCCATTGTTTAGGGCTGAGCTTAGGACTTCCGCAGTGGGGTGCGGTGAAGCTTGTTTCTTGCGGTATCTTAGCTCACCTCTTGATCACCTATCTTCTACTTGCCCAGTTCATCGGCCTGTGGTGGAGAGCATCGTGGTTCTTTGGACTTGGGAGTGTTAGCGAGAGAGGCTGCTTCTGGGGCTTCTTCGGGATGCAAAGCATCTTCGGCTAGCGCTGCGTCGAGCTTTACGCGCTGGCAGTGGTGTTTGGTTGCTGGTGAATGAGCAGTAGTATGCGCGGAGTGTAGTAGAGTGACTGGAGGGAATGATAGAGGACAGGATTGCTTCGAAAACAATCCGACAGTGCCACTCAGACCTGAGGTATTTTTTGAATAGTGAAGGGAGCACTCCATTCATTACAGAAAACAGATGCTCTTTTCCATCTAACAGGTCTGATTTCCCAATCTTCCCTTATTTTTTAGGGGCCTTGTTAATTTTTCTTTGTGCACTTTAGAAGTTAGATGTCTCCGCTATACGTGGAAAGGTTGCTGTGAGGTTTTTATGATTGATTTATATCTGTAGCCTTACACTTATGTATATATGTATTTATAGAGAGATGGGAAGAGAGGGAGAGAAACATCTATGTGTGAGAGATACATCAACTGGTTGCCTCTCACGCCCCAATTCAGGGACCCGGTGGGCAACCCAGGCATTATACCCTGACTGGGAATCGAACAGGCGACCCTTTGGTTCTCAAGCTGGCATTCAGTCCACTGAGCCACACCAGCCAGGGCAGCCTTACACTTTTTTTTTTTTAAGTTTAATCTTCATTGTATTTTTTCCTCTACCATTTAGTTCCTTTACCCCCCACCCCCCCACCCCCGCCAGCAATCACCAGAGTTGTTCATATGCATGAATCCTTTTTGCTCAATCTATAGCCTTCCACTTTATGTTTGTGTTAGTATATATACAGTTAGATTAGAGGTTTATTTATCTCTGCCTGTGCCACCTATCACTTTTTGGGTCTTTTGAATGTTTACATTTGATTCACATGAGTATGCCATGAAGTGTACTTCTCTTCTGTAGGTGAGAAGAGTCAAGATCAGAATGCAGAAATTTCAAATTAATAAGTTGTAAAGTTGTAGAGTCCGAGTTAAACTCCAGTATTTAAGTTTTTATTTTGTCCTTACCCACCTAAGAGGAAATTGCCTGAAAACCTAATTAGCTAGCCTGAGAGAACAATAAAGGCGGCATTCCTCAGTTGGTTGGGGCCATTCAGAGTTACAGTGCCTTAAGGCATTGAAGGGGGAGGGTAAAGAAAATGCCTTTTGAGTATAGACTTTAATATAATAAGAATGTACATTATAAAATCAGCATAACCATTGAAAGAATAAAAACTTGTATAACTTCCAGACCAGTAGAGAAAAAGTGGAATGACATATAAACTTCAATTCAGTTTTTTTAATACCAACTTCATTGCTGAAGTTGGACCACAGTTTTGACATCTATAAAAAGCTTCAATTTGGCTTCTGTTTCTTGTGCCAGTTAAATAACATTCCTAAAAGTGATCAATAATTGTCTAATTGCTAAATCAGTCCTCATAGTTAGCTTTCTAAGTAGTTTTAATTTTTGTTACAAAATATAAAGGATATGATGGTTTGTATAGTGGTGAGAAGGAATGAGAAGGTTCAGAAAGAGGAAGTCTCATGTGATTCGTAGAATATTGGTTTTGCTATCTTATAATAATTGCTGAGCTGCTTAAATGTTGCTTTAGAAGATGTCAAAATAAAAATAAATGGGTTACCTCAATAATAAAGTTTTACCAAGTAATGATTTGAGTGCCAGGCGTTGTGCTTGGTGCTAGGCTACAGCTAGGATAAAATAAACATTTTTTTCCTTAGAGCTAAATCCTGGTGGGGAGTACAGAAAGTCTACAGGAAATTGGGGTATAGTATGAGTTGTGATTGGGGGGGTTATGAAGTCATCTGTGTGCTTGGTTGTTACCTCTCAGGAAAATACAAGTGTTGCCACCTGCCACAAGGGGGTGGGGTGGGGGGGGTGTGTGTGTGTGTGTGTGTGTGTGTGTGTGTGTGTGTCAGAGAGAGAGAGAGAGAGAGACGGGGTCGTGGAGGGAGAGAATTAAATGAAAATGTAACAGGCTCCGCAGGTACTTCTCAAATCAACTGGTCTTAATACATACCTGCCAATCTTCACTAAAGGATCCTGTTCTTGTATCTTATTTTGGTTGGATAGTGCTGTTTCCAACCCCAGAAATAAAAAAATTCTGGAACTAACCCTTTCTCCTTTTCTAAAGAGTCACTAGAATTTAGCGGTTTGGTATTCTGTAGCAGGGCTTAGGCATGTAAAGCCTTGAAGACCGGATAGGGAAATACGAAATGGTAGGGATTATAATGAATTTTCTCTTAAAGTAAGTGACTGCTGTTTAATTAAAGCTGATTGCATGATGTTTCTTGTATTTTGACCTTTTAAAAAAAAAAGTTTTTGTTTTTTTGTTTTAGAGAGAAGGGAGGGAGAAGGAGAGGGAGTGAAACATTGTGTGGTTGCCTCTATCACGCCCCCTACTGGGGACCTCGCCTGCAACCTAGGCATGTGTCCTGACTGGGAATCAAACCAGTGACCCCTTTGGTTTGCAGGCTGGCACTCAATCTACTGAGCCATACCAGCCAGGACTGACATTTGTTCGTTTGTTCATTCATTCATTTAAATTTGTTTTGAGGTCAGAGGTTGAATCTTGGCTAACGGATACTTAAATAGCATTGCACCTCATTCCTCACCTATGCGGGGTACAAAACATTTTTTTAAAATTCTTGTTGCCACTGGTGTCTGAACCTTTGTAGCACGTATGAGCACATATGTGCAACATTAATTTTTTTTTTATTACCCACATTCTATTTAAACATTTGTGTTCTAGCACATTGTATTGGTTTGTGAACTGTTTCTTACAGGTCTACAAGCAGATATGTATAAAAAATTAAAGTCAGCGTTTAAGAAACATTTAACATTACTCTGGTATTTCTGTTACAAATATTTTATAGAAACCTCGCTTCTTACACATTGGGAATAAAAAAGCTGGTCCTTCAACCACAGGTAATTTGAGAAGCTCTGTGCAGAATTTGGCCCGAATAACCTCTATTTGAACATAACTGACTATTATTTTAAAATGTGGATAAAGATACCAGGCCATTTCAGAGTTCTTGGCAGATCTGCTTGCTTACCTGCTGCTGAAAGTACTGCCTTTTGAATTGTGCCTTATCCCTGGCTCTAGCTGTGAAGTCTCTGCTTATTTTCAACCCCAATTTCTCCCATTCCTCAGGGATTTTCATCAAATTTGTAAACCAGAATAATATCCACAAACAGATTAGGAATTAGGAGCAAAGATTTTGGATCCTGCTGAAAGTAACTGACATTTTATCTCTAAAGTATGTTCTAGGACTGAGACTCTAATACAGTTAGTCCCTGTCATCTAATCTCTTCTGCCTTTGTGCTTCTAAATAAGTTGTCCCCTCTGCTTAAATGTTTTATCTGAGACTTGTCTCCAATGTTTATCACATAGTAGGTTCTACAATGTCTTTTCATTTACTTATTTAATTGAATAAGCTCGTTTAATCACTGATTTGTTTCATCTATATGCGTCATAATATGATGGGGGAGCCAAAAAACTCCAAACTTTATAAAAAAAAGTTGTGTATTCTTACATGCTTAAACTTCAGTTGCCTTCAAAGTGCCCTCCCTTTGATGCAGTACACCTATCAAGACATTTTTTCCACTGCTCAGAAGTTTTTGAACTCAATTTTGATGCCTTTTAATGCTTCTGTCCTTTTTGGTTTCATCTCTTCCACATCCACAAAACATTTCCCTTTGAGGACTTCTTTCATCCAGGGAAACAAAAAGAAGTCACTCAGGGCCATATCCAGTGAATAGGGAGGGTGAAGCAATGGGGTCATGTCATTTTTTGGTCAAAAACTGCTGAACACTCAGTGTGGTGTGGGCAGGTGCGCTTGTAAATCACCTGTCATGAAACGAATAAACTATTGAAGGGGTTTTCAAAAAAATTCACTGAGGCCAAACCTACACTTGATTACAGATGGGTTTCTGGAACACTCACCTAGTGGGGGCCTGCCCTCCAGAAGATAATTCTGATGTTTTTTTGGGTCTCCACTTGTATTGCATTTCTATTTTCATAAACATGGTGTAGCTAAATAAGAAAGTCCAGGTGTGAAAAAATAATAGACTCAGTTCTATTTTTTTTACTTTAACCTTTTGGGGAGATTTCAGTAATTATGTATATGGGAAGACACTTATGTTCTACAGCTTCTTTTCTCTCATACTGCAAGCTTTTTTTTTCTTTGCATACTCTAATTCTAATTTAGTGCTTCTGAGGTGTTTGTTGGTACATGATGGTAACGTTGCCTTTTTCCACTTTCTTTTTTTCCTTTTAGAGGAAGGAAGGGAAAGATACATCTATGTGTGATTGGAGCGAAACATACATTGGTTGCCCCTCCCATGCCCCTAACTATAGGGACCTGCCTGGGAACCCAGGCATGTGCCCTGATGGGGAATCCAACCAATGATTTTCAGTTTGCAGGCCTGCATTCAATCCACTGAGCCACACCAGCCAGGGCTATTTTATCTTATTTTTAAAATATTTTATTTATTTATTTTTAAAAAGAAGGAGAGAAACACATCAATGGGTTGCTTCTTGCACACTCTCAGCTGGCAACCTGGCCTGCAACCCAGGCATGTGCCCTGACTGGGAATCAAACCTGCAACCTTTCCGTTCATGGGCCGGCACTCAATCCACTAGCCATACCAGCCAGGGCTAGGACACATTTATAAATGATATATGCCCTTACTTGAGTATTGCCTTTGGGATATAGGTGAAAACCGATGATGGAACAGGTAAAAATGGCAAGGAATGAAATTAATACCAAGTGAATGGTGTCAATTTCTATAGGGTTCCTAAACAGTAACTTAAGTCACTCAACTTCAAACCTACCTGAGGTATTATAAAATTGTGTTGTAGCCCTGGCTGGTATGGTTCAGTGGATTGAGTGCAGGCCTGCAAACAAAAAGGTCACTGGTTCCATTCCCAGTCAGGGCACGTACCTCAGTTGCAGGCCAGGTTCCCCATTTGGGGGCGTGAAAGAGGCAACTGATCACTGTTTCTTTCACACATCATGTTTCTCTCCCTCTCTTTTTCCCTTCCTTCCCCTCCCTCTAAAAATAAATAATAATATATTTTTAAAATTTTATTTAAAAATTGTAAAGAGTAAATTCTTTCCCTTTATTTACCAATTTTCAGAATAATGCAAAGGTCTCCTTATTGTCCTCCAAAGATGACTAATGAGTTTTTTATTTTTCTGTCATTGAGAACTTATATTTAAACATATTTGAACTTTTTTGATTCATTGCAGTTATCTTTGTTGATGCTAAATTTGTCCCTTCTTTTGGCCTGTGGGATTTTAGGTTGATTCCTGGATGTGCTTTAGTAATATATCTGTAAGTTACTATGAAACATGTCAGCCATACAGAAGAGTGGCAAAAATAGTACAAAGAACTCTTTCTGTTTTCCTCTGGGTTCCCCATATTTCTTTATAATTCCTCTTTTGAAAAATTTTATTTTATTTTTTTTTAGAGAAAGGGAAAGAGCTTGCCTCTGGCACAATGGGGGACTGAACCTACAACCCAGGCATGTGCCCTGACTGGGTATCAACTGGCCATCTTTCACTTTGTGGGTCTGCCCAACCAACTGGTCAGAGCAGATAGGCTTTCAATGAGAAATATAGATCACTGGAGCTCTAATTCCTTTCGCATGACCATAAGTAGATAGGACCCTAAGTAAGATTAGATATCTTGCTTTATGGCATGTAATTGTCTCAGACTCACCTTTGTACTTTTCTCTGCTCCAGCTTACAGGTGATTGTGTCTCAATGGAGTCTTGGTTCCTTTTAGTGAGAAATATATTTTCAGGAATAGAGTCTGAGTGTTAGGAATACTCATTGCTATTGAGTTGGTCGTTATTTCTAGATCTTTTCGGTAAAAACAATTACAAAATGTTTTAAAGGTATTTATTAGAACTTTTCAACAGTGAATGTTCTGGGAAACTTTGCTTCTTTTTAAAAAAAACAAACCTTATTTTATTAGTTTTGTAGAGTGTGAAGTTTGTCAGGAATGTATATATGGCATTATAACAAATAACGGCATTCTCTTTCATCTGATCATAAACTCAAAGCTAATGGGCAACTCTTGCTTATAGTGTACCTCATCCCTAGCAAATGAATGAGTAGGATTAATGTAAGTACTGTATTTTGCCATGTATAATGTGTATTTTTTTTTGCCTAAATTTTTGAGGGAAAATTACAGATGGGCATAATAATGGTCATAATTTCCCCATGTATAATGCATACGAAAACGTGGGTGCAAATCACACGTGGCAAAATACGGTAACTTACAATTTTAGTATTATGTTGGGCTTTTAATAAATGGTATATATTTCTTTTTTTGTTGTTGCTAATTTTGTTTATTTATTTTTAGAGAGAGGGGAAGAGAGGGAGAGAAACATCAGTGGGTGGTTGTCTCTCACATACCCCCTACTGGGGACCTGGCCTACAACCCAGGCATGTACCCTGACTGGGAATTGAACCAGCGACTCTTTGGTTCACAGGCTGGCACTCAGTCCACTGAGCCACACGAGCCAGGGCACAAATGGTATATATTTCTTAATGTCTTTAATTTTCAGGCTTAGTATAACCTCCCCTTGTATTTTTTTCCCCCTAATTTTTCATTACAGAATTGAAGAAGATGCTCCTGCTCCTTCTACCTCTGCAGATAAAGTGGAGAGGTAAGATTATTTACATGGTACAATTAGCTTTATGTCTGGAACAAAAACTTTAAGAGCTATATAACTTCAAGCCAGTTTCATTATTATTATTATTATTTTTTACAACTTTACACGTGCTTTACTTCATTGAAAGCCTTATGCTACATAAGATGTTTTACATAGTTGATCTCAACTTTGTTCACACTGACATCAGTGAAATGTATTTGGATTTTTATGTGCAACCTCTCATTTGCTGCCTTTGTTGGTGTGTTTTTGTTTAGGATCAAGGTAGGTACTTTCATATAAAATCTCTTATTTTTATTTTTTCCTTTTTTAAAAATTTTATTTATTATTTTTTAGAGATGGAGGAAGAAGGAGAGAGAGGGAGAGAAACATCGATGTGTGAGAGATACATCAGTTGGTTGCCTGACCTTCCCTCTCGCATACCCCCAGCTGGGGACCTAGCCCACAAACCAGGCATGTGCCCTGACTGGGAATTGAATCAGGGACCTCTCAGTTTGCAGACCTTTCAGTTTGTCAACTGGGCTTTACCATAAAGCCAGGGCTAAAAATCTCATTTTTAATTTCTTCTCTAGTGATTTTTTCCTGGATTCTTTGCTTACGGTGGAACCAGTATCCTGAAAGTCTCCAAGATAAGTCTTCCTTCACCAGCATCACATGATCTTCTAATTCTAATAGTTAACAAAAAATGTCCAAGGGCAGCCACAAAAGATCCCAAGGAACCATATAATACCAGTGACATTAAAGGGCTTCCCCTTCCCTGGGCTTGCCTGGTCAAATCAGTTTCCTTTTTTCTTTTTTTAAAAGATTTTAGAGCCCTGGCTGTCAGTGGATTGAGTGCTGGCCTGCGAACCAAAGGGTTGCCAGTTCAATTCCCAGTCAGGGCATATGGCTGGGTTGCTGGCCAGGTCCCCAGTAGGGGATGCATGAGAGATGACCACACATTGATGTTTCTCTCCTTTTCCCTCCCTTCCCCTCTGTCTAAAAATAAATAAGTAAAATATTTAAAAACATATTTTAAAAAAAGATTTTAGAATTTAGAGTATGGAGTCATGACAATGATGTCTTCAGGTTTTACATTTGATTAAGATAATTAGAATTGAAAGTTATTTAGTTGTGCTGCTTATTCAGTATATAACATGCCTGACCAATGCTAATGTTTTCTTTCTTTGAAACTTCTGCTGCTGTAGATCTCTTTTTTTATACGCTTGCTCTTTTCAGTTTTGTCGTTCTTTTAGTTTAAAAGTTTAAAATTAAAAAATTTTCCATTGATGTTTAGAGAGAGAAACATCGATTTGTTGCTTCACTTATTAATGCAGTCACTTTTTGATTCTTCACTTGTTCTTAGACAAAAGGCCAAGAAGCAGTGTTTGATTCTTATATGCACCCTGACTGGGGACCCAACCTTGGCGAATTGGGGTGATGCTCTAACCAACTGAACTATATCTAGCCAGGGCTAAGTATTTTAAATTTTATATTGAGCCCACATCCATTTCCATGTAACTTCCCCATCTTGATGTGTCCATGGTTTTTAACCCATGGTCACATCATCTAGTTGTTATTTAGATGACTAGAAAGCTTATCTAAAAGGTAGATGCCTGGGTTGCATCCCTAGAGATTTTATTTGGTAAGCTTCAGTTAGCGTTCAGATTTGTTCCCTGGCTGGTGTGGCTCAGTGGATAGAGTGCCAGCCTTCAAATGAAAGGGTTGCAGGTTCGAGTCCCAGTCAGGACACATGCCTGAGTTGTGGGCCAGGTCCCCAGTTGGGGTCACATCAGAAGCAACCATACACACTGATGTTTCTCTCCCTCCCTTCCCATCTCTTTAAAAATAAATAAATAAAATCTTAGGTAAAAAAGGAATTCAAGTTAGTGTGTTTTGGGAAAGCTTGATATTTCTTTAGCTTCCTTCAGTTGAGAATCACTGTTTGAAGTTCTCTTTGATCCTTCTGAGGAATATCTGCACACGTTTTTTAAGAGTATTTATATTTTCATGTTGTGTCTAAAATCCCGTTGTCATTTTGGTTGCTTAAACTATGTCTTCTAGATAGATATGCAACCTAATGATTTGTGAGTCAGTCTAGTGTTGGTGTAGAAGGAGTACTGCTTAGTATTGGCCTTAAACACACATTGACATAAGCTTTTTAGATGGTTACTCCTGGGATACACCATAGTATTTAAATTTTGGGACTGAGCATAAGTGGTAAATAGCACTGCTGATAGGTAGTTATGAATGCATACAGAGTGAGAGGAAGGAGAGGAGAAACATTGACTTGTAATACTTATTTATGCATTCATTGGTTCTTTGTATGTACCCTGATCAGGGATCAAACTGCAGCCTTACTGTATAGGGATGACACACTAACCAATTGAGCCAACTGGCCAGGGCACCTGAAGTGGATGTTTCTTATTGCCTGGCAGTTATAGCACATTTCCTGGTCAAATTACTTTGCTGTTCTGCTAACGAACATTTTCTTAACATTTTCTTACTTGATGGTTTTACTTTGTTTTGGTTGTTTATTCTTGTTTTAATTTAATCTTCATTCTATTTTTTTTTTCATTACCATTTAGTCCCCTTACACCTCCTCCACCGCCCACTAGCAGTCACCACACTGTTGTCCATGAGTCCTTTTTGCTCAGTCCCTCCATCCCCTCTATACCCCCTGCAGCTGTCATGCTTTTGTTGTTGTTGTTTAATGGATTAGTGAGAGAAGTTTCTTAACCCTCTGGCATTAATCGACCCACATATGAGATCTGTCCAGAAGGTATCCAGCCATGTAATATGTAGAGATATTTATTGAAGAATATACAAGATACAAGAAACATTGTACATAGGACAGTGATGCCTCAGTTCCATTCAAACTAGGCACCTGGGGACCTCACACAGTTCACCAAATTGACATTAGCTGCCCTGTCATATTTTCCTGAATCTCATTGATGGTCTCAGATGTCTTCCCTTACAAAGGTGATTTTAGTTTTGGGAAAAGCCAGAAGTTGCAGGGTGCCAAACCTGGGCTGTATAGGGGCTGAGTCACCTGAGTGATTTGATGTTTCACCAAAAACTGTACAGAGACGTGATGCAGGAGCGGGCTGTTGTAGTGATGAGGTTGCCCATAGCTGCAGCCTTCTGAGTCATCTGCATAATTTCTGCAGAGGAATGTAGAAGCTTTAATGTAAAGTTGGGTACAGATTCCTTGCTCTACTCAGTCATCTTGAATGCAATGGCCATGCAGTACAAATGCTCAGTCAATGATGTCTACCACCCCTCACTGACTAGTACAGTGAAGTCATTGTTCACACAGGCACATTCTAGTCCATTCTCCTTGTCTGCCAGGTTACGTCGATGTTGTGCTCATTATATTAACAATAGCTGGACTTTTTCTGGACAGACCTTGTATTTTCTTCTTTTGGATTTTGGCCAATTTCTTATTCAGCAGTTCTCAATATATAGTCTGTACACCCTTGGGGTCCCCAACACCCTTTCAGAAATTCTTTAAGATCAAAACTGTTTTCATAATTGGAAGACCATTGCCTTTTTTCCCCCCTGAAGATCTGTTCCACAAAGGCAGAAAGTTTTAATTCATTCTTTGCATACCTACCTGGATTATTTCTTGTCTTAACCAGTCATTGCTCAGCAGTTTCAAGCAGAGTAGTACAGTCATAGGTAATATAGACAAAATGTACTTTGTTGGGGGAAGCTACAAAATATTTTGGCTGATAATTAGCTGAAATACCCATTTTTGAAAATACATGATGCTGTGCAGTATATATTTTTGTATCTCTTAATTTTGGCAATTTTTGTACTTACATATAAAATTTATATTCTTGTTACATTTATCCTGTTCAATTCAACCTGTGCACGTTTTTTGTTTGTTTGTTTCCAATTAAGGGCTTTTATTCAGGGCAGGATGCTGTGATCCCACAGGCTGAGTCTGAGCAGACTGCAGCTATGGACATTTTTTTTTAAAGTCAGTGTATGTAGCCTTAGGTATGAAGGAATGACACCCAACCCACTGAACCACACCACTCAGGGCTAATTTTTCTTTTAGCTAGTAAAACTTGCTGTATTAATTTAGAGAGAACATCCAATTCTGGTGATGTTGCCTTTGAGATTTCTTTTGCTTTTGTAGTGATAAATGTGAGTTAGCTAAGCTTTGCAAGAGTAGATAGATCATGGGCTTAAAGAAAGTATGGCTTAAATGTAGCAGGTTTCCCAAAAATGTTGATTTTTAAAAGTATTTGACACTTGAAAAAAAATTTTTCTTGCAGTCTGGATGTGGATAGTGAAGCTAAGAAGCTACTGGGCTTAGGACAGAAACATCTAGTGATGGGAGATATTCCAGCTGCTGTCAATGCATTCCAGGAAGCAGCTAGTCTTTTGTAAGTACTATGTTTTGCTATGTGATACTATGCTCCTAATATACTTGAGTCATAAAAGTTGTTTTACGAGAAAAATAAAGTGCAAGAGTTTATTAAGAGATCATTTTTCATATGCAAATTCATAACGATAAAACCTACATGTAACTGAGTAATTTTATTAGCCTTTGATTTTCCTGAGTAAGATAATTGGTTTTCATTGCTGATAGAGTGACCAACTTGTCCTGGTTTTTTCCTGGGTTTTTCCAGTTTTAGCAGTGGAAGTTCTTTGTCTGGGGAAACTCAGTCCCAAGCAAGTCATGATGGTTGGTCAACCTGCCACTATGTTATTATTAGCACAGTAATTTTGATAGACTGTTAGCACTTTGTTATTATCTGTTGTAACTGCTAGGAATTTGGTAGTTACCACTAGGTAACCATATTTATATTTTGAGGAAACGGGTTAGCTTTAGTGCCTGAAGATTGATTTATTTTAACCAAAGCCTTGAATGTACCTCCGTACACAGAGAAAGTTAAAATCTTGAGACAGTAGCCTTCCGGTCTATGACTTGGTTTGAGCTACTTTCCTCTAAGATGATATTCCCAATAGCAGTTGAAGTAATCTTTTTTTTTTCTTTTTTTAAGATTTTATTTATTTTTAGAGAGGGGAGGGGAGAGGGAGAAATATTAAGGTGTGGTTGCCTCTTGTGCGCCCCCTAATGGGCACTTCGCCCACAACCCAGGCAGGTGCCTTGACTGGGAATCAAACTGATGACCCTTTGGTGCACAGACCCATGCTCAATCCAGAGCCATACCAGCCAGGACCTGAAGTAATCATTTTTAATGAGTTGATTGTATTAACTACAGTTGAGTTGAAGAACTCTTTCTTATATTGGATTGGCCAAAAAGTCCATATGGTCCATAAAATAAAAGACACATTTTCATGAATTACTTTATTTATTTGGATATTTTACATATGTTGGCTATCTTCTGCTATTGGCTTGTAGTGGGTAGATGCCAGGGGTACTGCTAAACATCTTCCAATGAATAAGACAGACCCACAGCAAAGAATTATTTGGCCAAATGTCAGTAGTGCCAAGAAACTTCACAAACCACTATTGACGTGTTTTATCAGTCACAGCACCTTCTCTATACACTGCAGGGTTTTTTTTTGCATTTCAGTTCTATTTTTCCCTTTCTTGAAATAATAAGTCAATAATATGTTGTGTATCTTCTTCCATCTTCAATATTAAAATGGCTGCACCAAAATTCACCAATTTTGTTAAGTTTTTAAAAAAATGCACGATGACCCTGGCTGGTGTGGCTCAGTGGATTGAGTGCTGGCCTGTGAACCAAGGGGTCACTGGTTCAGTTCCCAGTCAGGGTACACGCCTGGGTTGTGGGCCACGTTCCTGGTTGCGGGCATGTGAGAGTCAACTGGTCAATGTTTCTCTCCCTTTCTTTCTCCCTCCTTTCTCTTCTCTCTAAAAGTAAATAAAATCTTTAAGAAAATAAAAATGCACGTTTATGTGACAGCTGTCACAATCCAAACTTAACAATTGTTTCAAATGAAGTTGAAGTCAGCTATGCACTACTATGGCCATTGTATGGAAAATAACTTTTTGGTCAACCCAATGAAAGAAATGCTTGGAACCAAGCTGCGTTTCAGGTTTGAGGCTCACTGGGATTAAAAGCCTTTTTATTCCTTCCATTCAGTCAGTCAGGATTATATCAGTCCATTCTTTTCCCAATCCCTTACTTGTCTGAAAAGAATCTTTTAGAATTTACTCCTGGATGTTTGTAATAAACTTGTCTGATTCCTGGCTGGCCTCTTCTGGTCTCTTCATTTGGCACCGCCTAGGCCTGGAGAACTGCGGCTCTAGTATTCTGGTTGTGTTAAGGGTAGAATCCAAATTCTCTTTGAAGTTTTATTTATTTATTTTTAGAGAGAAGGGAGGGAGAGGAATATCCATGTGTGAGAGATACATTAATTGGTTGACTCTTGCACACCCCCCACTGGGGACCTGGCCGATAACCCAGGCATATGCCCT
The DNA here is from genome assembly GCA_007922815.1 of Macrotus californicus. Taxonomy (NCBI): domain Eukaryota; kingdom Metazoa; phylum Chordata; class Mammalia; order Chiroptera; family Phyllostomidae; genus Macrotus; species Macrotus californicus. The sequence continues at coordinate 91,116 of VMDR010001742.1, forward strand.
GTCTGGGACTCAAACCAGCAGCCTCCAGTTTTATGTGATGCTAAGTATTTAGGTGTTTTTGTAGAAAAGTTTATGGTTATCTTGTAGTGTAACATTAAAATAAAAGTTTTTACTATTTAAGCACAAAGAAACACTTCTTAGCATATTCCTCCTAGATTCCTGGAGCAATCAGTATGCAGTGTGCTCACTGCCCTGCCGTCAAGGGTATTTAGGAGGAAAATTTGAGATGCACTGTCCCAGTCTAGCAGACTACCCTTAATTAAACATGACCTTCGTCACACTATTCCTGCTTAAATTTGAAAAAATTCTTTTTTAAATTTAAAAAAATTTTCTGCTCAGTTTCCTGGTAGTTGTCCTTTACATGACTTCTGCCAACCCTTTTCTTCGTGAAAGCAGTCTCCTTACTCTACCTAAAGTCCCTCCTCCTCCTCATTTATCATACTGGTGTGATTTTTCTTTCCTTTTTTGAAAAATATTTTATTGTTTTTAGAGAGAGGGGATAGGAAGGAGAAAGAGAGATAGAGAAACATCAATGTGTGGCTGCCTCCTACACATTCCCCACTAGGGGCTCGACCTGGCCCACAACCTAGGCATGTTCCCCAACTGGGAATCGAACAGGGGACCCTTTGATTCATAGGCCAGCACTCAATCCACTGAGCCACACCAGCCAGGGCTCTCCTTTCTTCTTCACTGCCTACTGTCTAAATGATAATAGCTAAAACTTCTATATAAATCTGTATTTCTAAGCATTGTTTTAAATGCTTTTATATACATTCACTCAGTTCTGCAGTAGGTCTTTGAGCAGTTCTTAATATTTCTAGTTTACAGATGAGAAAACTAAGACACTGAGATTAACTTCTCAGACACTATTGCTCCAAAGGAAAAATGCTCTTAACTATTTCATGATGGTTTTCCATGGGCCTTTCTCATCTTTTAGATACCAGACAAAGGTCTTTTAACTATGTTGATTACCTCTTAGATTATATATTGTAACTGTAGCAAATTGATGTCATTTACAATATACAATACATACAGGTAAAGAACAGGCAACACTAACTTCATATGTTGTTTCTTAGGTCAAGGTCCCTTTGACCTTGATTGAAAAGCAAGAGGGAGGAAAGTATTGGTTTCCTAGGATGTGTTACTACTGGAGGAATGCCATAATTAAAGAACTGGAAATAAATGTTTTAGAGTAGATGTTAATTCAAATCTTAGATGTTTATTCTCTTTGTAGGGGTAAGAAGTATGGAGAGACTGCTAATGAGTGTGGAGAAGCGTTTTTTTTCTATGGGAAATCACTCCTAGAGTTGGCAAGGTATGTCTTTCAAGCTGCATTTATAAGTAGAATGTTTTGTTCCATGTTCCTCTCTAAGTCTAAAAAAAGGAAACAAATATCCTTTCCTGAGAGAAACACTAATTTGTTGTAGCACTTATTTATGCATTATTTGTCTTTTGTTTTTTTGAGGTGTATTTTATCCGGTGGGGAGGGAACAGAGAAAGAAATACTAGAAATCAATACAAGAGAAATACTGATCATTTGGCTATCTCCTGCCCACAACCTGGGCATGTGCCTGATGGGGAATTGAAGTAGCGATCTTTAGCTCATGGTGTGACGCACCAATCAACTAAGCAATTCAGGGCCATTGGTCGATTCTTATATGTGCCTTTACCAGGGATCAAAGCTGCAACCTTAACATATGGGGACAGTCCTCTAGCCAACTATGAGCTGCCCAGCCAGTGGAAAAGTACAATATTTTGTATCACCATAATGGTCTTTTTAAAAACTGGTTTCTTGCCCTAGCTGGTGTGGCTCAGTGCATTGTGTACCGACCTGCTAATCGAAAGGTCACTGGTTTGATTCCGTGTCAGGGCACATGCCTGGGTTGTGGGTTAGGTCCCCAGCTGGTGGTGGCACATCGATGTTTCTTGTACTTTCTCCCTTCTCTCTAAAAATAAGTAAATAAAATCTTTAAAAACTTTATTTTGCTAAGATTATTTACTGCCTTGAGATTTCACATGACGTAAGTGTGACTGATTTTATTAAGAATGGGGAGTTAGAACGAGTATGAAATATTGATGGAGGTTTTGAAAGGCACTTGATGCAAAGAGTAAAGTTATACTTAGGTTTTGACTTTGGGATCATTAGAAGCAAGAGACCTTTCCCTTAGTGAACAGTCATGAATTGATCAAAGTCCAATATGGAGAACCTTTAAAAGCACTCTGCTAGTCCAAAGGAATTTTCCTTCTCAAGGACTGAATGAAGGACAATTTGAATACACTAGCTAGTCGATATGTTTAAAAAATAAAACAAGTAATCTTTTCTTCTTCTTCTTAATTTTATTTATTTTCTTTTAGAGAGAGAGGAAGGGAGGGAGAGAAACATAATCCGTTGCCTCTCACATGACCCCCCCCTTGTCCACAACCCAGGCATTTGCCCTGACTGGGAATTGAATCAGTGAACTTTTTGTTTGTAGGCTGGCACCCAAACCACTGCGCCACACCATCCAGGGCTAAAAGAAGTAGTCTTAATTATCATCAAGTTGTGTGTTCTCCACCAGAATTTATTCACCAGAAAAAAATTCTTTGAGAGTATACAAAACTTGCAAATTATCTGTGATCTAGTTAATCTCAGTTCTGGTCAGTTTTCTAATTTTGTGGAGTGTTCTGGTGATTTGTCGTGAAAGTCTTGCCAGAATGTTTTTGGCCATTTAGAGAAATGTGAATGGATACGATGACTAAGAAATTTTATGGCCCTGTTGTAAAGGAAATATATACCAACTTTGTTATTTTGTCAAAAGTCATCAGCACTTTTCAGGTGACTGGGTGAAAGATAGGATTATTTCCTTCAGTGCTCTTACAGCCTTAATATATGTGAGAAGTTTTGCAGGAATATCTAGCTTATGTTTTTCTGCATTTGCTTACTCTTGTGTTGCTTTTATAATATAGGACTACAATTTCTGTCTTTCGAAAAGTTATATTCTAGCCAATCATACCTTTGGTCCTTTTTCCTTTCTCCTAGAATGGAGAATGGTGTTTTGGGAAATGCCCTGGAAGGTGTGCATGTGGAAGAAGAGGAAGGAGAAAAAACAGAAGAATCTCTGGTAGAAAATAATGATAACATAGATGGTATGTGGAGTTGCATGTGGCATTCAAGAGATGCGACGTATTTTTCTTTTGTATAAGTGACAGAAATAAGGCTCCTCCCTATCCTGGATGGTCTCTTTCTAAGACACGTGGGTGATAGATAACCTGCATCTGGTGGAGACTGCATTGGAGGAGGTGTAGCAGATTACAGAAACTGAGTGCAGGCTTTTGTAAGAGGGATAGCTAAATTTTAAAAGTCTGTAAATCTGTTATTTTAATCGTAGTGCTTTCAGAGCCCTTTTACCTTTTTTGTGTGTGAGAAATTTAAGTGTTAATTTCTTAGCTGAATTGGTTTCTAGCTGTAATGTTTTAGAGGAGAATGTAAAACTTGGCATCTCCACCTAACTGATAATCAGAGTGCTCAAGTAAAACATCTAATTTAAGGAGCTTGGTTTTCTTTCGCAATAAGTTGCTCTGCTAGATGGGACTTTCCCTTTGCTTTTCTCAAGGGGGCAAATAATTTGTAGGCCATCTGCTAAAACTTAAGCTAGGCTGTTCGAGGGTTTAAAGGGAATGTATTTTTAGTTTCCATTTATGCCTTTATCATTAAACTCGAAGACATGTTTATGCTTCATGTTCTTTAACCATGTAGAGGAAGCAAGGGAAGAGTTGAGAGAACAGGTTTATGACGCCATGGGAGAAAAAGAAGAAGCAAAAAAAACAGAAGACAAGTCTCTGGTAAAGCCTGAAATTGATAAAGAACAGAAGACTGAAGTGGAAATGGATGGAAGAGAAGATATGGATATAAGTGAGCCTGTAGAGGAGCTACAGGAAAAAGTTGAATCAATTCCAGATCACTTAACTGAAACCACTGAAGAAGCAAAAGGAGCAGCAGCACCAGAAGGACCAGTTGAGGCTGAGGTCATTTCTGGGAAGCCAGAAAAGGAAGCACTGGATGCTGAGAAAGGAAAATCCGTTTCTGTAACTGTCATCCAAGAAGAGTACAGAGAAAAAGGAGGTCAGGAGAAGCCAAAACAGGGAGAAGTAATTGTGAGCATAGAGGGGAAGCCAAAAGAAGCTTCAGAAGAACAGCCTGTTGTGACTCTAGAAAAGCAGGGCACTGCAGTGGAGGTAGAAACAGAGCCTATAGATTCAACAGTCGAGCCAGTGGATGTGGGTGGGGATGAGACAAAGGAGCAGGTAGCTGATTCTGAAAAAGACCCAGGAAAAACTGTTCTTGAGCAGCTGGTAGGGGAAGAAGTGCCTCCTGCTGAAGAGCCACCAGAGGTGACAACGGAGGTTGTAGAAGATGGATCACAAGACTCTGAGAAGCCTGGGCAGGAGGCCACAGTTCTTCCTAAGGATGGTGCAGTCAATGGACTGTCAGCTGCAGGAGATGAGACTCCTGTTGAACCAGAGACTAGTGCGGAAGGGTTGGCAGAAAGAAAAGATGGCTCAGGACTAGAAGAGAAAGTCAGGGCAGAGTTGGTTCCTAACCAGGCGGAGACTAAGCTGTCTGTAGAAGAGTCTGGGGCAGCTGGAGATGGGTTTGAGACCAAGGTAGCTCAGGGAGCTACTGAGAAACCCCCTGAAGACAAAGTTAAGATAGCTGCTAATGAAGAAACACAAGAGAGAGAAGAACAGATGAAAGAGGGTGAAGGTAACCGGGATATGCAAGAGCTGCAGTGGGTGGAGTACATTCTGGATTTGACTCACTAATCATGGGTAAAAGTCAGCCTTCCATTCAGGATTTTCCGTCTGCCTTTGGATTAGGAAAGGACTAAATGAAAATGGGGGTAGATTAAGAAGGTTGTGATAAGTCAAGCAAGTTAAATCAAAAGTAAGTCTTCTTTAGCTGGCTTATAAACTAACGCTTTTACTAACTGCAAAATAGGCCTTCTCTGATTTCTGAGACTTGGCTAGCTATTAGTAACTTGGACCATACTAGCCAATAAAGGTGGATGGGGATATATTGGGGTGGGTATAGAATTAGTGGGCTAGGCTGGCAGAGAATGCTGAATGGATGTTCACTTGCATGCCTCTGGATTGTTTTACTTACTGTTCAAATGGTTCCTTTTCTCTGCTTTAGGAAGCAGGTTTAGAGCAGTAGAATCCACTGAACTGGTACACTTAAGCAGGCATGCCATTTAAGTGAAGGTAGTTAACTTTTGAAGGCTGTATTACCAGAGTGAAATAATTCTGGTGACCCTCTTTAATTTTAGTCTTCAGGAAATACTTAGAGGCTTGTTCACATTAATCAAATTAGCCCCCTCCAAAAGATAATAGAAAACTTCATTAGTTCTCTTGCTGCTTTCTCCGCTCATTTCATGCTTGCTTTGGCTGCCGAAATGAAATTTTTGTTACTTCAAACATTTTAAAGTGTGGGTGCTTTCTTTATATGCTGTTATTTCATCTATTTTTCATTCAATTTTATCAAGATGTATGAGCCTCTAATTAGTAATTACATAATTGGCACGTCTGAATCAAGTTGTACTATCATTTGAGGATTCTACTGTTTATAAAGTTCTGTTTATAAGGTTCATCTAACGTTGGTGTTAATAATCACAAGTTATTAATCATTCATATAATTGACAGATTATTTCAAGAGTTCTCTTAAGTATAGATTTTTAAAGACATTACCAATATTTACAGCTCATTCTGATAAACTTACCTATGTGCAGGTTCCTGCACTCCAGCCAGCAAAGGCATGGTAACCAGAAGTGAATTTGGGTAAATGGTATCACCACTGGGCTGTTTATGGGCTTTAGGAGTTATTTATGGGAAAAGCACAGGACTGGCTTCCTCAATTTTTTAAAATTCCCGTGACTTTTTTTACATTTTTTAAATTTACTCATTGTAGAGGGGAAGGGGAGGAGAGTATGGGAGAGAGAGGGAAACATCAGTTTGTTGTTGCACTTACTTACGCATTCATTGGTTGATTCTTATATGTGCCCTGACTGGTATCAAACTTGGAACCTTAGCATATTGGGATGACGCTCTAACCAGCTGAGCTACCTGGTCAGAGCTGAAAGCTTCCATGCTTTGGTCTTTAGTGATGGTGAACAAGGATAGTAAAAAGCTTTGCTGGCTCTCTTAAGTTGGGCTTTTCAATAATAAGCTACACCCAAGATGTCATATTTCTCCACAGTTTGTTTAAAAACTATTCATCTGGATCCAGAGTAACATTCATTGTTAGAGCTCTCACATGTATATTACTTTTGATTCCAAAGTAATGCTAGGTAATGAGTAGTATTACTCCAGTTATAGTGACGAGGAAATTGAGGCTTAGGGTTACATGACTTGTTTAGGGTCAAACAGTAAAACGTAATACCGGAATCCAACCCTAGATCTGGCTTGAATGTGTATTGCTCTTCGTAAGCAATCTCACACTGAGGAATGTAACTTTTATCCTCTCCCTTAATCCATCTCCTATCAGGAATTTACGTGGCAACACTGGTCTGCAGAAATTTTGTGATTTTTCTCTTAAAAACCCCATTTCCTACCACCTCTTGGACTGTCTGTGTCCCTAATAAAGATTATTGGTCTGTTGTTTTTGTTCTAATGTCATGCTAGATATGATTAGTAAGTGAATAGAATTTTAATATTGGGCATAAAGCTTGGCCAGGCCCAGATGGACTGTACTGGTCGATAGGTAGTGGTTTTCAGACTGTACCCTGTGAGAGTGCTTAGAAAAACTGGAGAGCCAGCAGATTGCCTTCACTTTGCCCGTGGCTGGTTACAAGATCAGAGAAATTGTATAAAATAGTGTCTCCGTTTTCTCTGAAGCATGATTATAAGAATACCACAAGATTCCATTTTCAAGGAAGCTTGGAAAATATTTTAACAACTCTCTGGTCATCAGGGCATTCCCATTAATTCCTGGGTGCAAGTTATGTCTTAAGTGTTGGAAAATGTCTTAAAGTAATGGCTTTCTGATTGGAAAGTGTCTTAAAGTAATGGCTTTCTGATTAACCTAGCTCCCTGTCTATCGTTTCATGAACATAATACAGGTTCCTTAAGAAAAACTTAATTTTCTCACACTGTTGTAATTTTAATTTAAAAATTTTGATGTAAAACTACAAGTAATAAGATATTTTATGCCAAGTTAGATGTCATCTTCTAACATTCTGGTATGTGTAGGAAGAGATACCAGATCATGTAGCCCTGGCCCAAGTGGCTCAGTTGATTGGAGTGTCATCCCGTAGACCTTAAGGTTGTGAGTTTGATCTCTGGTTGGGCCACATACAAGAAGACATCCAACAGATATTTCTTTCTCTCTCCTTCCTCTCTCTCTAAAAGCAATGAAAAATGTTCTCTGGTAAGGATTTTTTAAAAAGAGAGCAGTGTAGAATAACATTTAGTCAATTTTTCCTGCAAACGTTTAGTCAGACTTCCTGAGAAGATGCGGTGTTTTCTTAAGTCTGTTATGAGCCTACATAGCTTTATTTGACTTACTGTTACAAAATCTGGTGGAGGCCAGGCTTCACTGTGTAGTCAATAAAATCACTCATCTAGTCTAACATGAGGAAACTAGGTACACAAACCACTTGGAAGTTTGGATACGGAGAGATAGTGGTATTTGGATTTCAGAAATACCAAGTTATATACACCATAGAAATAGGAGAAAAGCAAGCCGCTTGATAAGACAGGGTGTGTTTGCTATAGAGGGATTGTTTGTACCCCAAAAGCCCATTTAATCGTGACATTCTGAACTTCATGCACTGTGTGTAGAGAGAATTATTAGCAGCCTATCCTTAATAGGCATTTGACTTGTAAGTATATGTCAGTATGGTAAAATACTGTGTTATCATGGCTGCAGATCTTAACATGTTACAGGAATAAAATAACTAGTTGTGGTACTTTTCAAATTCTGTACATGCTAGAGCTGGCTGGAGTTATGTGGCATGCTCATTGGTGAGAGCTGATAAAGGCTGTGCTATTCTCTCCACAGCTTTATTGTGAGAAAGCTAGTCTGTCCAGCATTCTTGCTCTAAATGGACTGGAGTAACTTAACTTTTGGTATTTCTCAGCCTATTAGTATTATCTAACAAGTGGCTTAAAGATACTAGGAACACTGGCTGAGGATGCCTCCTACTGCTTCTGCCTTAGTAGGTGGGAGCTTCTAGCCAGTGAATAAGAGGCAGTAGCTAATCTGTCTTCATCTGAATGATCCAGATTGATTTTAAGAAGAGAACCTTTGGCCTTCGATTGTTGAAGGTCTAAGCCATAGACACTACAAGATAATACAATCTAAGTTTAGATTAGACTTGAATTAGACTGTACTTACTGGCCTTATTCAGTTCAAATGTTGGCTGATTTGGCTTAGCATCTGCCCTGTTTTCCCTCAGAATATAGATTATTTCACAGATGTTTAATGGACTCTCTGACTAGTCAGTCAGAAGATATCTTTAGTATTCTCAATACTGAGGAATTTTTGCTTACAGAAACCGAGGGCTCAGAAGAGGAGGATAAAGAAAATGACAAGGCTGAAGAAGCACCAAATGATTCAGTTCTTGAAAACAAGGTAAGTTATTATTTGTTCAGCATCATTGTCTGATTTCTTTTTGTAGGACTGTGGTTTACTGGTTAGTATAGGTGTGATTATTATGCACAGCTGCTTATATATTGGGTTGGCCAAAAGGTTCATTTAGTTTTTCGGTACAGTGGCTCTAGTAGTGCTTAGTTGTCTTTAACTTCATTTGAAACAGTTTTGTTAGATTGTATTGTGACAGCTGTCATACCAGTGTGCATTTAAAACACGAAATTGGTGAATTTTTGTGCAGCCGTTTTAATATTGAACATGGTAGAAAATGTGCAACATTTTTGGCATATTCTTTATTATTTCAGGAAAGTAAAAACACAACTGAAACAAAAAGATTTGTGCAGTGTGCGGAGAAGGTGCTGTGACTAATCAAACATGTCAGTAGTGATTTGTGAAGTTTCTTGGCACTACTGACATTTTAGCCAAATACGGGCTGCCTTATGTATGATTGGAAGGTGTTTAGCAGCACCCCGGCCTCTACCCACTAGAAACCAATAGCGGGAGAGAGCTGACATACATAAAATATCCAAATCAATAAAGTTATTGGTGAAAATGAAAAATAGTCTTTTATGGAAAAAACTAAATGGACTCTTTGGCCAACCCAATATTTGGGTCTGTAATCTAAAGATGCCTGTCTTATACTTCTGTCTAATACCAATGATGTGGATATACTTTAGTCTCTTCAAGAAAATGAAGAGGAGGAGATTGGGAACCTAGAGCTTGCCTGGGATATGCTGGATTTAGCAAAGATCATTTTTAAAAGGTAAAAACTCATGGTGCTTCTAGGCTCAAATTGGGAGCTTGGTGGTTGAAAATAGAAACAAGCTAGATTTGGACAAATGTTCTCAAGGTTTCTGATCTTTTTTCTTTTAGGCAAGAAACAAAGGAAGCTCAGCTTTATGCTGCACAGGCACATCTTAAGCTTGGAGAAGTTAGTGTTGAATCTGGTAATGCATTTTCCATTTTACTCCCCTTGGTGTCCACTGCTCCCAACCCATTCTTTTTCAAATTCCTTAAAATCAAGCTTGATCGTAAGGCAGTTGTGGGCAGTTGGCTTTAAAAGGACAGTAGGTTTGGGTTCCCTGCAGTCCCTATGGGAAGTCTCTTCTCAAGATACTCTTACTAAAAGTGTTTTAGTAGGGTTTTTTGTTTGTTTGTTTGTTTTTTAAGTAATTTTGGTATTTTTTTATAATCAAGAGTCATGGAGACACTACAAAGATAGATGAAACATAAATCGGGGGAGCATTCCCCCAGAAGGGTCTAAAATTTAGAAGTATTGTAATATTAAATGCTGTTCATTTGGTTGCTATTTTTCTCTTTATTAGAGAATTATGTCCAAGCTGTGGAGGAGTTCCAGGCTTGCCTAAACCTGCAAGAGCAGTACCTGGAAGCCCATGACCGTCTCCTTGCAGAGACCCACTACCAGCTGGGCTTGGCCTATGGCTACAACTCTCAGTATGATGAGGCAGTGGCACAGTTCAGCAAATCTATTGAAGTCATTGAGAAGAGAATGGGTGAGTGAGCGTCAGCTGTTTTCACAGCGATCTTGTTAACTCCAGCCATTGACAAGGTTAAAGCAGTGGGTCCTTTTCTCATAACTTATTGATCACATCAGCCTGTTCTTTTTAGCTGTACTAAGTGAGCAGATGAAAGAGGCTGAAGGATCGCCTACTGAATATGAGAAAGAAATCGAGGAGCTGAAGGAACTGCTGCCTGAAATTAGAGAGAAGATAGAAGATGCAAAGGAGTCCCAGCGCAGTGGGAATGTAGCTGAATTGGCTCTGAAAGCAACTCTGGTTGGTCTGGTTTCATTTGTTTTTGAAGTTTTAATAATAGCATGTCCAGTATCATTTAAGGCCTGGTATTAGTGTTCTGTTTGCTAGGGATCTTAGTTATAACTTGGTTTCCAGGGAATTGGAGGTCAGAGGGAACATGATGATTACAATGCTGAAGAGAACACACTCTGAGTTTGACTTTTTTCTTTGCTATTTACTCTGTGTGACCATCCATGGACATGTTTGCTTAACTTTTCTTAGCCTTAGTTGTCTCTTCTGTACCTTTTGTTAAGCTACTTCTAATGGTAGGGGAAAAATAGTATTGTGTTCTTTCTATCTCTTATAACGCCTCTGTGTAGGTTAGTGAGGTATTGAAGCCTTCTAACCCAGGATTGCCTGGCTCTGCCTTTAGGTGCGAGGGTATCATGGTGATTGACGATAGGATATGGAAGGTTTAGTAGTTTTAATATCTCTACTCTCATCTGTGCCCCAGGTGGGAGGGGGCGGCAGCTGGTGGGTATGGGTAGAGGGAGGGTAGAAGGTATTGCTATTATATGAAGGCCACTAGTGTTTGAGGTATTAGTAAGTTGCTTGGGTGGTGGGTACTTGTTGTAGGACTGGGTGACCTGGTAAAACCTGGGATCAAACCTGGGACCCACTGTGGTTTCTCATTGTTCACAGGTAGAGAGTTCTACTTCCGGCTTCACTCCTAGTGGGGGAGGCTCTTCAGTTTCCATGGTGAGTATTAAGGTGTTTTTTGTTTGGGGGAGTCACTTAATGTTAGGACATTTGGGTTGGTGGGGGGGGGCGTGTTTTGTTTTAAGATAATTTTTTAGAGAGGGGAAGGAATGGAGAAAGGGAAACATCAATGTGCAGTTACCTCTCTCACACCCCCTACTGGGGACCTGGCACACAACTCAGGCGTGTGTCCTAGACTGGGAAATCCAACCAGCAACCGTTCGGTTTGCAGGTTGACACTCAATCCACTGAGCCACATCAGCCAGGGAGGGCTTACTTTTGTCTTATAAATAGCTGTACGTTGGTAACAAAGGCTTCCTTTTCGCCAGATTGCCAGTAGAAAACCAACAGATGGTGCTTCCTCATCAAATTGTGTGACTGATATTTCCCACCTTGTCAGAAAGAAGGTAAACCTACATGCAGTCTTCTCCCCGCACTCCCCAGCCCCCCAATACACAAGGAAGTACCTTTCCTAATACCTAGTGCAAAGGTATTTGCAAAGGTGGTGAGGATTTGGAAGTAAAGATAGTTTCACTTACATACCTCTTGAAGCAAAACTCTTCCTGGCCCAAGGACTGTCAGGAAAGCTATTGTGCATTGATTCAGTCAGCCCGTCTTAGGAAGCTGGTCAGTTTTCTTTCAGTCATTTAGTAGCAGACCATGTACTCTTAAACTCTTGCTTACATCCTGATTCAAATGTTGGTTTTCAAACTTGTGGCTTATTTACTATTCATATCTACTCACTATCATCCCACCTTTCCATTGGAGAGACTGATTGGTATGTTGGGGCAGACCAACTTATTCCACAGACTACATATTGGCATCGCCTCCTGTGACTAGGGTGAGACCCTTAGAGATATGAATCCCGAAGTGTCTTGTAATTGTATTTTTGAAAACATTGAGCACATTTGTGAAGGCTATACAATTGTATCTTTAGAGGAAACCAGAGGAAGAAAGCCCTCGGAAAGATGATGCAAAGAAAGCCAAACAAGAGCCGGAGGTGAATGGAGGCAGTGGGGATGCAGTCTCCGGTGGAAATGAAGTTTCAGAAAACATGGAGGAGGAGGTGGGCAGTTAAGCAGGGCTTGGACTCTTGCCTCATTTCCCCTTGTTCTCAGGGCCTGGGGAAACCAGTCTCCCAAGTGCATGTTTCCCACCTTGAGCCTGTTTGGATTGCTTGAGTTGTAACCCTCATAAAAACAATGAGGTTATGCCGAAAACAGTTTGGTATAGAATATAGGGTGTCTCACCGACCCATGGAACCTATGTACATACTACAGGTCCCCCTCCAATTGAATGTATGAGAAGACACTTAACTGGCAAGGCCATTGGGTCACTTCTGCTTTTTCATTTCCACGTAATGTGTGAACATTGGCTCTGTCAACCCTATTACAGAGTGTTTAAGAAACTGGCCTTATACTTCAATCATTGCCCTGTTAGTGTACTAGTGTACGGAGCAAAGCAGAGTCTAGGGGACCTGTTCCTCTGACTGAGGCCCACTCAGTTGTATATGAGATAGAATGACTTGACTAAGGGTCACTTATGCCCAGGCTCCCTGTTTATCTTCCAGGCTGAGAAACAGGCTGAAAGCCGGGCCGCAGTGGAGGGCACAGTGGAGGCTGGAGCTACAGTTGAAAGCACTGCATGCTAAGAGGGGACAGAGCCTTCCTCCCAAGGGAGAGTGTTTTTGTATATAATGTATTTTTTCACTGTTGGGGGATTCTTTTTGTATAACTTCAATAAAGATTGTACGCAAAGGTTGAGGCTTTGATGATTTTTTTTCTTAAATATTGGCTGAATCTGTGCCTTGGAGCACTCCAGTTTTATATAGTGGCCAAAGGCACTTGTTCCCCTTTCTGTACTGATCTCTGTGAAAGTTCTAATCCACATACCTGTTTAATGCGTAGGTGATTGAATCAAATGTGGCTGTTGGCCCAATGGTGCTATATTTTTCCGTTTTAAATACTTGACTGGACCTGGCTGTGTTGCAGACTTTCCGTGGTGCTGTCCCTGGGTGGGGGCTACAAAAACAAAACTTGGCAAAGATCTTGCTCTTTGGTGCTGGTACCGTGTAGATGGGCTCTGTGAGCTGATAACAGCCTCTAAGCCAGGCCTTGGGTGGTACCTGTTTTTTATTCTCCTATTCTCCAACTAAGGCCATAATCCTGTCCTGCGAGGAGTAGGGGAAACATCTCTAAAGAAATTTTGGGAGGGTGGGAATGATCTTGAGGAAAACTTGTGTGCTGATTGTAGAGGCTTGAGCTTTCTGGTCAGAAAGTGGCTAAGGGACTGACTCTGATGTCCTCTGAATGTGGTTGGAAATACCTGGGGAGGCTGGTTGGTTGAGTTGTATTATTTTCTGTACAGAAAGGTTGAGATATATCAACACTTGGAATTGTTACCCATCTGCAGTTTTGACTTCTCAAATAAAGACAGTAAAAAAAAATTCCTGGTCTGGGCTTGTCTTTAAAGACCTTAGAGTGGAGTCTTGGGCTTCCTGGAGTATTTCAGGGTTGGATATATGGTTGAAAGGCAGAAACTGGCCCAGGAACTCTGACTGCTCAGTTGAAGGAAGCTTGTGCTCGGGTTCTGGTACTAAAGCCATCCCATTTGGCCCTCACTATGTCCAAGGCACGGGGCTGTTGTGAGACTGGCTGGGCTGCCTCTGACCTGACCCTTCGTTTAAGGACCTGCTATGTATGCACTAGGCACTACTTGCCTCCAGAATCCAAACAGCCTGCTGCCCTGTATTACCTCAGGGGATTTAATATTGGGCACACAGGGCTACTTGACTGCATGAGATGGATGGACATTGGCGAATATCCTGCTGTTGGAAGTGTTGGCAGAGGGAGCCCCGATTATCAACTAAACCCCCTTTTCAGAGTTTATATTTTCCCTAAATAAGCGCTCCCCAACCTTTTTGGCAGCAGGGCCTGGTTTTGTGAAAATTTTTTCCAAGGGTGTTTGGGGAGAGGGATGGTTTCGGGAGATTTCAAGCACATTGAAGCTCGGGTCCTGCTGTGTGGCTTGCTCCTGAACAGGCCCAAGACCTATACCAGTCCAAGGCCTGGAGGTTGGGGAATCCCTGCTCTGAGTAAATTGTTCAGTTTTTCTGGGCTGGTTATAGGTGGCTACAGAATCTGACTGAACTTCCTTCCCAAAGATGCCCTTCTATTGTAAGTCCTGAGGTTTTGTGTGTGGAGGAGGGGTCTTTGACACTGGGGTCTGGGTTCAGGGCCAATACAAAATTTCAGCCAGAGTTCACATGTGAACATACCCACGTACACACATCTGGGTTTGGACTCTGCCTCAGATCAAGTATACAAGGCTACAAGAGCCTCCTGTTTATGGGGACCTTGAGAGCCTAGGTGACTTCCTGGGGGGGGTATCCTGAGAAAAAACGTGGATGTGACAATAAAACTGACTTAAGCAAAAAGGTATGAGTTTACTGAGTTCCTTTAGCTGTGATTAAAGAGTTCCCCCTTAGTCCCAAAGAACTTCCTATATGCCAGGTGATACTGCAAACTCGTGACATGTAATCCTTGTCAGTATGTTTTACAAAAGGAAAACAGGTAAAGACCAAAAACTTTGGTTTACCATTTGGTAGAAATGGTAAAACTATGGTTGGCTCTCATTTTGTGCTCATCAGGTCTTTGCTTGTAGACATTCCATCAGAACAGTGGTAAAGCTCCAGGTGTAGAAATAGGCCTCAATAGGCTCTAGTCCTATATATGACAAGCTATTCATACACATTCTCCTGGACTCAGAAAGCCAGTGGGGTGGGTCAAAGCCGGTGCCAGCCCACATGCTCTCTATCCCTGACTGCTGCCAAGGGGTTCTGCAGGAGGAGGGGGATCAACAAAGCCAGTTGTTGGGGCAAAGGAGCTTGCTTCCAGTGAAGATGAGCTGGACACCTGTGGAAGAGGGAGGAGGTGGGTTTTCAGCAGAAGGTTTATGCACAGGTTCTGGGGTTGGACTGGACTACCTGAGAGTCTAGATGAACCAAGTTAACCCCGCTGTGCTCTGATTTCCTCATCTCTGCAGAGTACTTCCCTAATAGGATGTGTGAGGATCACAATCCACAGAACAAAAGCATTTGGTAGTGACTTGGCACATAGTGGTCAACAAAGCCTTGGCTATTACCACACCAACCACATCCATGACATCCCTAGCTCCAGTTGAGCCCTCACCGGAGGTGGGTACTGGTACTCGTGGGCACTTGCTGGATTGATGTCTGCCAGTGTCTGGACAGCTGCATCTCTTGCATTCACCAGCCGCAGAAAGAGCTCAGCCTGACCTACCTGGGAAGAAGTGAGATGATACAGTATCAGCACCTTTGAGTTGACTCAATCCCCATTTTTCACACTCACCTGGGGAATTGCATTCAGCTGCCCAAGGCTAAGGCTGGGGTCCACAGGAAGGGCCCGAAGTGGGAGACGCCAGCGGCCACTTAGTACCCTCTGGTCCTCGTCAAAGAGCACCAATGAGGCCCAGGCCTTTGGTTGTGGTGCCCTACCCCATGCCAGCCCCTGCCAGGCTTGTAGCTCACAGACCAAGGACACTGATGTTGAGGGTGGTAGTCTAAAACAGTGAAAAAGAGGTGTGAGGCCAGAACTGGCTCTACTCCCTCCTTAGAACTTGGCTTTCAGAAAACAGCAAGGGCATGAAAGCCATAATTCCCACCTACTGACCTGGGTACAGTCTGCCTGCTGGCAAGGATGGCACAGCTGCCCATGGGCCCAGGAGCTGGAGGAGGGGGTAAGCAAAGGGCTGGGGGCAAAACTGTGGTGCCTCCTGTATGCTGTCCGCCTCGAGCCACGCCAGTCATCAGTTGCACCCAAATCCAAGAAACCTCAAGGCCCCGAAGGAAGTCGTAGAAAATGACCAGGCCAGCCCTGGGAACACAGGTCTCTGAGCCTCTGCACACTCCTCTCACAACCTCCCCAAAGTCCCCTATCATTTCTCCAGCCCAAGCTGGAACTTAAACAGCTGTGGTGACCAAGTTACAGAGGATGTCAAAGGAGGGAGCAGGCCTCACCCAGGGTCATAGGGTGCAGGACCCAGAACATCAATTGTGGGCAGAATAAAGTGTGGATCCAGGCCCAGGTCCCTGGTCATGGCTCCAGGAAGCTGCCGCTGTGAGGAAGAGTTAAATCTCTAGAAAGTTTCCTAGGTGCCTGTGCTCCCCCAGTTACACAGAGCAGAGCCGTCCCCACCCCAAGCCTTGGTCCTCACAGTCTTTTCTGTGCCACCCGAGAATAAGATGCCTGTGGAGTGTGGAAGCGGTGGCATCGGGGGAGCCACCGGCGGTGGGACGCGTAGGGGTTCTTCCCTTCTTCTCAGGCGTGGGCTGGGATTGGCCACAAATTGTGGCTCCCCGGACCCTAGGAGCAGAGGAAGAGAACGGCACCCCTGAGCAGAACACAGCAAGTAACTGGGCTGATAACCCTGGAGATGCACAGGGACACAGACGGAGCACAAACAAGTCTCTCATCCCCAAACATGATCTCTCTCTAACGCCGGCCCTCTGGGGGCGGGGCTAGCAGGGTGGGATTCAGGTGCTCACTGACCCCAGGGTGCCGAGCCTGCACTCCGCATCTGCAAAGCCAGGATTTCCGCCTCCAGGTGCCGGTTTTCAGCCTCCACTACTAGAAGCTCCCCAGATGTAGAACCTGCCCGCCTTCCTGTGATGAACAAGTCTGACCTGTCACCTTTGACCTCTGGTGACCAGCTGGTGGCTCTGAGCAGCTCTCTGACCTTAGAAATCTCTGGACAAGGGTGGACTTGTTAAGTAACATTCTAGTCACCGCTACAAAGGACGCCCAGGTTTCCTATCTCAAGGTTTTTGCTTAAACGGTTTCCATGCCACATATGGCCTCCCTCGCTGCCCTTTTCTCCTTCCAACATTAAGATCACCAATTCTGAGATGTCCTCCTAGCTGCCCCATCCCACATTCACCCCTGCGGGTCCGCGACCGCTGAATCTCCAGAGCTGACGCCTCCACTTGCAACTGCCATATCTGGCCCAGGACGCCAGGGTCCCGGCCCCCACCTCGAACGTAGGCCTCTCGCAGGGCTCTAGGGAGTAGGGGACAGGAAGGCAAAGGCGTCTTTTCAGTACTGAACAGCACTTCCCCTCATTGCCATCCCCAGGGCCCCGGACCTCGGACCTCACCCGATCTCCGCAGCCAGAGTCCCTGGGTTTGACTGTAGCACCGGGCAACGGAGTTCTGCCTCTCGCATGGAGTTCAGCCCGGTCCTGGAGTGGGGACATTGTCACGGATCCACACCTCTGACCTATCCACCCCTTCTCGAATTCACAAGTGCCGCCTTCTCGCTGCTTCCAGACCTACGTCTTGTGTGCGTCCGGCCCCTCCCGGGCTCCTCAGACCGCGGCCCAGCTAGCAGGCCCACGCTGCGCCGCTCCGGGATCCTGCGCGCCGGGTCTCACCTGGGCTCGGCCTGCAGCTGCTGAACGCGCGTTCCCAGCTCCTCTAGAGCTCCCCTGGTGCGCCCGGCCTCCGCCCGGAGTTCTCGAAGCTCCCGCTCCAGGCCTAACAGGCGTGCTATACCGCCCCGGGTCCGGGCCAAACCTTGGAGGCGCTGATTCAGTCCTGAGTAAGGGACCAAGTGAGAATGGGTTCGAGTAACCTCAGACCAAGGGAAGGGTCCCCTGTTGCCCCTTCCTCCCCTCACCTTCGCTTTGTAGCTCCAGAGCCCTGCTCTGTGCCTCCGTCTCTGCCACACGCCTCGTGTGATTCCGGTGCAGCTCCCGCAGCCGCTCGCCGGGGTTCCTGTCGGCCACGTAGGTGGGACCCGGAGTCTGAGCCTTTGAGTGCCCCCAGGGCCCCGCTGACTCCTTGGAAATCATTGTTATCCCGGGTTGCATTTCCTGCAGGTAGAGCCGCAGCCCCTGCACCTAGGATTACAGTAACCCCGCGATCTCCGTGTAGGGTTAACCTGACCCAGGTATTATCTATAGGTTTGGGGAGGATGCTCAGATTCAAGCCCGTGTGTACCTCCTCTGTTAGCCTCCTTAGAGCCGATATGCTGGCCTCCTGGTCTGGGAATCCCTGGTGTCCTTGTGACACAACCTGGGCACAGCATGTGGGATGAGGAATCGGAGGGTCAGGTTGGCCTGAATAACCACCCAGGGTCATGGAGGAGACCCTTACCATGGGGCCTTGTGGTTCCGAGCCTATTGAGGGCTGGGCTCCAAGTGTCACCTCCCCGGTCAATCGGCCTATGCAGAAGCGCTGAGTGTGAGAGGCCAACAGGGCCCAGGAGCGGAAAACCATGCCACAGGACCCACAGGGCAGGAGCCCTGGCTCCCCAGAGTGGGAGGCCATGGGATGGAACCCCTTTTGTGACACCAAGCCAAGACCTGAAGCAGAGCAGAGAGTAGAGGAAAGAGAAAGCAGGATGAAACAGAAAGCCAGAGACAGAGAGGAAAGGCCAGGTTTATTGGGTCTCTAGGGTACCAAGTTTGTTTGGGGAGGAGCCTTAGCTCCCTGCACAGCTACAGGCCTGGGCAGGTCTGGAGGAATGGGTGTGGAAGGCTCGGTCACCTTTGGGAGGAGGCCCTGGCTTGAAAAAAAATCACAAAGTCTACTCCACCTCCTTGCATGAGACAGGCAAATCTCTAACATGACTCCTTGGTTTTTCTGCCTATATTAGTAAAATCAAGGGGAATAAACAGTGCCTCCTAGACCAGCGGGGCCCATGTACCATACTCCATCACTGATCACAGCCTTTGGCAGGGAAGTGTCATCTTTTAAAAAAAAAAATTAATTTTATATGAATCACTATTTTTTTTAAAGATTTTATTTTTAGAGAGAGGAGAAGGGAGGGAGAGAGGGAGAGAAACATCCATGTGTGGTTGCCTCTCACACACCCCTACTGGGGACCTGGCCAGCAACCCAGACATGTGCCCTGACTGGGAATTGAACCGGTGACCCTTTGGTTCACAAGTCAGCACTCAATCCACTGAGCCACACTAGCCAGGGCTACAGCACTTTTTCTTAATAAGGAGAAAGAGCGCACTTTAAAAAAATGATAAAAAGTAAATATACAAACATCCCTGGGTGGTGTGGCTCAATGGATTGAGCAGTGGCCTGTGAACTGAAAGGTCTGAGTTCAATTCCCTGTCAGGGCACATGCCTGGGTTGCCAGCTGGTTCCCCATTTGTGAGCAAACAAGAGGCAACCACACACTGATGTTCCTCTCCCTCTCTTTCTCCCTCCCTTCTCCTCTCTGAAAATAAGTATTTAAAAAAAAGTACATAAACAAGTCTTTCATTATCCAGTATCAGGTACTGTGCAGGACGGCGTGCGCTGTACTTTTATACAACTGGCAGCGCAGGTTTGTTTACGCCAGCATCGCTGCAAACACGTAACGTGTTGTGCTTATGATGGCTTTCACTAGGTGACAGGAACTTTTCAGCTCCTATAGTCATAGGGGACCACTGTTGTGTATTTGGTCTACAATGACCAAATAGAATGTTGTCATGCGGCCATGAATGTATTTCACTGATTCGTACCTGATTTTTAAAAAAAACTGATTTGAGAGAGAAACATCGACTTGTTGTTCTACTTATTTATGCATTCACTGGCAGATTTGTTTTGGCAAAGGTTTATTTTATTCTCACTCGAGAGAGTGGGAGGGACAGAGGGAAACATCAATGAGAGAGAGTGGATTGAGCCCACAACCCAGGTATGTGCCCCATCTGGGAATTGAACTGGCATCCTTTCAGTTATGAAACGGTCCTCCAAACAAGTCACACTAGTCAGGGCTATTGGTTGATTTTTTATTTTTTTTAAATAAATGTCTGCGGCAGGAGAACAGGGCTACCCAGCTTGTGGCAGCCCTGACAATAATCCTCAAGGGTTGATCGTGGCCTCCAGTCCCGGCTGAGGAGAAAAGAAACCCCCACAACCCCATGAAAGTCAGGACCTATTGGTTGATTTTTTAAAAATTATATTTATGCCTTGGCTGGTGCAGCTCAGTGGATTGAGCGCAGGCCTGCAAACCAGTCACTGGTTCGATTCCCAGTCAGGGCACATGCCTCGGTTGTGGGCCAGGTCCCCCGGTTGGGGATGTGTGTGAGGCAACCACACATTGATGTTTTTCTCCTTCTCTTTCTCCCTCCCTTCTCCTCTAAAAATAAAATCGTTAAAAAGATTAAAAAGTTAGAATTATATTCTATTGATTATGCTATTACAGTTGTCCCAATTTTTCCCCCTTTGCCTTCCTCCACCCAGCATTCCCCACTCCCTCAGACAATCCCCCCACCACTGTTCATATCCATGGGTCAAGTGTATAAGCTCTTTGGCTACTCCATTTCCTGTACTGCACTTTACATCTGCATGGCTATTCTGTAACTGCCTATTTGTACTTCTTAATCCCCTCACCTCTCACCCATTCCCCCACACCCTCTCCCACTTGGCAACTATCAAAACACCCTCTGGGGGGACTTCCGGCCAAGATGGAGGCATAGCTAGACACACTGTGCCTCCTCGCACAACCAAAAGAAGGACAACAACAAATTTTAAAACAAAAAACAACCAGAACTGACAGAAAATCGAACCGTATGGAAGTCCAACAACCAAGAAATTAAGAAACTTACATCCAGACCGGTAGGAGAGGCGGAGAGGACTCGCGCGGCGGGGCGGCGGCTGGCGGATCCGGGAAAGGCGCGGCTGGCCGGGAGAGGTGGCGGCTGTGGACCGGGCGTCCCACTCCCTTGTGAGGATAAACGGGGAGGAACAAATGGGGAGCAAGACAGACCCCGCAACCCAGAGTTCTAGCCCGGGGGAAAAAAAGCCTCAAAGCCTCTCATTGAAAACTCCTGTGGGGGTTGAGGCAGCGGCAGCGGGAGAAACTCCCAGACTCACAGGAGAGCTCGATGGAGAGACCCACAGGGTCCTGGAGCGTACACAAGCCCTCCCACCGGGAATTGGCACCGGAACCAGCACCAGAGGGGACCAATTTGACTGTGGGTGGCGCGGAGGGTCACTGAGGGCCGGCAGAGAGCGGAGCAACCGCCATTGTTCCCTCTTGGTCCCCTCCCCCCAAAACAGCGTCACAACGCAGCGACATGGCTGCCCCGTCCTGGTGAACACCTAAGGCTCCGCCCATTACTACGTAACAGGCGCGCCAGGACAACAAAAATGGCCCAAATGAAAGAACAGATCAAAGCTCCAGAAAAAATACAACTAAGTGACGAAGAGATAGCCAACCTATTAGGTGCACAGTTCAAAACACTGGTAATCAGGATGCTCACAGACTTGGTTGAATTTGGTCACAAATTAGATGAACAAATGAAGGATACGATAAGGGAAATGAAGAAAAATGTACAGAAAACCAACAGTGAGAGGAAGAAAAATGGGACTCAAATCAATGGTGTAGACCAGAAAAAAGAAACATTCAAGCACAACACAATGAAGAAACGAGAATTCAAAAAAATGAGGAGAAGCTTAGGAACCTCCAGGATGTCTTTAAACATTCCAATATCCGAATCATAGGGGTGCCAGAAGGAGAAGAGGAACAGAAAGGAATTGAAAACTTATTTGAACAAATAATGAAGGAGAACTTCCCTACTTTGGCCAAGGAAATAGACTTCCAGGGAGTCCAGAAAGCTCAGAGTCCCAAAGAAGTTGGACCCAAGGAGGAACACACCAAGGCACATCATAATTACATTTCCTAAGATGAAAGATAAAGAGAAAATATTAAAAGCAGCAAGAGAAAAGGAGACAGTAACCTACAAAGGAGTGCCCATCAGACTGTCAGCTGATTTCTCCAAAGAAACCTTACAGGCAAGAAGGGGCTGGCAAGAAGTATTCCAAGTCATGAAAGCCAAGGACCTACATCCAAAATTACTCTATCCAGCAAAGCTATCATTTAGAATGGAAGGGCAGATAAAGTGCT